>SOZL01001721.1:182587-287203 GCA_009733165.1 Naja naja | reverse complement strand
GCATTTTTTCTGTATCTGACAAAGCAAAAACGCAATATTACATTTTTAAGATTTTGTGCCTTTATCATACAAGAAGAAGTACCTTCCTTGATAACAGGTGATACCTTGGGATTTTCCAAAGTATTTCTGAACAATTTCATAAAAACAGCATGAGAAGGTTATAAAAATAATGTATCTAGGTATATAAAGTTGAGGGAAGTTCTAGGATGGTAATTATTTCCAGTGTAATCTGGATAATCTTCATAGGAACCTATGTTATTAGAGGTTAACAATGAATCATATAATCTTTTTAGGCAACATCCTGAGTCCTGCCACATGGCAGTTAATATATTGACTTGAGGATACCTACAGTATCCTGTAACATCTGGAAGCAACTGGAATTAAGAAGAAACCTCCTATCAAGTGAGAGAAATTTACTTGCCTGAAAATGGTATAGTTTTATTTGCTTGATCAGGGCTGGAACTAGAAGACTCCAAGGTCCATTCCAGCTCTATTCTGATTGATTGATTCATCTACATGCCCAAAGACTATTTGTAATGAGTTCCCCTATAACATATCCACAGCACCACATTATGGACCAGGGACCTTTCTCAGAGATCCTCAAGGAGGAGGCTACAAAGGAATTGCAAGGTCTTTCAGAAGGCAGACCTGAAACAATCCATCAAGTTCCAAAGAACTCAGGTGTTATAGAAAGGTGAACTTAGCTGCACCTATCCAGACTAAAAAGCATAGGAGATATTTCATCTGCTGTTAGTAAAGTTTGCCCTGTCTGCCCTCCCATCTCTTCCCAGCCCCTCCTTCAAAGTCTGTTTGATTTACTTTCTTTAGATGAGAAATTGTGCAGGTTAAAAGTAAAAAAAACACCAGGTGAGCCTCAATCTGTCCTTTAACTTTCACTTTCATGAAAATGTTCTGATGGATCCAGTTCCACAAGGCCTTCCTTTCCTCTGATGTCACCCACCATCCTGAGTGGAGAAGGTCCCTCTGGACAAGGAACACAGTCGTAGCAGCAAACTGGCTCTCCTTCCGAGCTCCTCTTGACAAATCCAGGAGGACAACTTTCCACACATCTGGACTGAGGCAGGACTAAGGAGAAAAATAGGAATGGAAAAGAAAATGTGTTAGGTCTCCATCCATGGAAATGGAGAGGAGAAATGGACGTTAGCCAAGTAGCCTCTGGTCTTCACTGAGGTAAATAAGAAATCTCTGACTACTTTAAATAGAGGAGGTAGAACAACTGGCAGATCCTTCATGTAGTTCCTCCCTTTTCCTTTGGAATTTAACAATACAATAAAGTACTTTCTATTTAATAAAGTCTACAGTGATGGAATTGAAAAATTTTTAAGCATGATGATATAGTCATTAAAACTGAGAATAAAGTTTACTGTAAAAGATTTAGGAAACTTTCATTCCAATAGATTTTTAATGTGAAATTAAACTGTGATGGAGAAAGAAATCTCTGACCAGTAAGATCTTGAAAGATTTCATTACAAAGCCACTCCACTGAGGTCCTGTCTCTTGAAGAACTTCCATTAGAAGAAGACCCCAACTGGCATGGAAGGCCAACCACCCTGGAGACTCTAGGATTGGCCCACTGGAAATGGGACCCAGGCTTTGGAAAACAGAGAAAAGACACCAAAATTTCTCCCACCTTATTGAGCAACTTCAGCGTGAAAGAGCATCTTGTTTGACAGAAAGTCTCTGTCTTTCAAAATACAGAGTCTCTTTCCTGAGATCCTCCTTGGGAGAACCAAGAAGCCCCAGATCACCAGATCTGCTATTATCTCTCCATTTTGGTCCAAGTAGTATTTCACGCCGGAAATATTCCAAAATTCATTCTTCTCCAGAAAGGGATGAAACTATAATGGGAACGCTCAGGAATTTGAAGAGGAGAAACTTGGTTTCTTATCCCACTTTGACTCTTTCTTCTGCAATTGTCTAATCTCCAATTATGCTTAATTAGGACACAATTACTGCCGCTTCTTCATAAAAGAATGAAAAAGTTTTAGAAAAAATGTCAATCATACACTGAGAAAATGTAGAGAAAATATAATGGACACAATTGGTCAATTATAGGGAACATTCTAGAGCCAATGACAAATAAAATGAACAGACAAAAGAAAGATAATTCATAAGCTTTTGAAAAGAACAGGTTGATTCCCAGAAAGCATGGATTTATCGAGGAGAAAGTTGTCAGGCTAATCTTCTCCTGGTCATCCTAATGGAAAACACATCCAGATGTGCTAATTCTACTTGATTGTACTACATTAGCAAAAATTTGCAAATCTGAAAGAACAAATCTCCCACCAAATCTTTTCCAGCCTGAAAAGTTAGCAGGCTCCTTTCTGAGTTTATTTCTCCCATTATGCAGCTGCAGGATTCTCCCTCTTATCTGATCCTTCCCTAAGCAGCCTCTTCTCTTCATCCCAAAAGTCATTCTCATGCATCATTACACTTCCTAAATAGAATAGAAAATTCATCAATTTTTATATTGTCATTCATATGGTAATAATAATAATTACCATATTAAGCAGCCATGATGATGCAACAGCGCAGCGGCGAGTGGTGGTGGGGTGGACCGGCAGGCAGCCTTATCGGGCCTGGAGATGGAGGTAGACCCGAGGCGCTGTCGGCCCTGGCTTCCTGTCGCCATGTCTGTTGCGACCGGAGCACCTGTGTTTGCTTGGCTGCCTTTCCCGCCTCCCCCGCTGCTCCTCTGACCATGCTGTCTACCTCCATCGCTTTCCATCTACGCTGGGTTGGGGTGCTGCAGCTGCTGGCTTAGGACCATCGTCATTGGACTGCAAGCTCTGGATGGGTTGTTTCTGCCATCCGGGAGGCTTTGGTTCCGACTGCCGGGTTACCTACCTTTCCCTCTTATACTCAGTTTTGTTGGCTGAAGGACTTAGTTGTACCCACTTGCTGTGGTGAGAGCAGGGGGTGCACTTTTTCCTTCTTGGAGCTATCTTTACCATCTTGTCATCTGTTCTGATGAGTCTAGCTGGGGGTGCCTGCAGTGAGAGTGCCATTGGCCCACAGGGTTGCCGTGAGAGGGTAACCTGGACTTCGACCTTGGACTACCCTGCTGACGATATTTAGGACTGAACCAAGTTTTTAACAATCTGGACATCTGTTTTGTTTTCCATCTACAGCCCACTCTCCCCCCCCCATATGTCTACATCTATCGTATCTGGACTTACTCGGCAATGGATTTGCAGGCCTTGAGGGAGTCCCTCTCTCCTGGGTTTGGCTTGCTGGATTTCTCTGGCCCATCTTGAGGATGGACTGTGGAATCCTGAGGGATGGCATGGCATGGGTAGAGGTCGGGGTTCTGGAAGGGGTAGAAAGAGGGGCTCCAGGGCCTCATTGGTTAAATTTTTAGAGGGCTTTTAAGGAGGCTAGGGAGAGGGGTGGGTAGTGATTACGAGGAAGTACAGCACAGCCCGGTGTGGGATTGTGATGGGGGTGGGGGGAGGGGCTCTGGGCCCTGGGGAGGGAGGCGGAATGGCGATCTCCAGGGTGGTTGGGTTCAGCAGGAGATGGCATAGTAGGGCCATATCATGTACTGGGAGCACGCCCCCGCTGCCTTTGTGTGCTGGCACGCACCAACCCCCTTGCCTCCTCCCCATTTCCTGGGGATTCGGGATCTGGGATCCCTGGGCTCCGACTGGTACTTTAATGCCAGGTCCGTGGTTAATAAGGCATCCCTCCTTTGTGAGGTGATCGAGGAGGAGGCTGCGGACCTGGCCTGTATCACCGAGACCTGGTTGGGGCCAGAGGGTGGAGTCCCTCTGGTTGATTTATGCCCCCAGGTTTTTGTTGCACCACTCACGGGCCCAGCGACGGGGGGTGGTGGCTGTAGTTATTCGGGAGACCCTGTTTCCAAGGAAGGTCACTGTCCCGGAGATAGGTGGGTGTGAGGCCCTTCTCCTGAGGTAGGGGCCTGGGGTTGGGTGGGCTTGCTGCTCACATACCTTTCCCCAGCTGTGTGGCAGCGGCCCTGCCTGGGCTCCTTGATGTCCTCTCGAGGTGGCGGTGGGAATTCCCAGGCCTTATGGTCCTGGGTGATTTCAACTTGCCCTCTCTGGGGCTGGTTTGGCCCAGGAATTCATGGCCTCCATGGTGGCCATGGGCCTGACCCAGATGATTCAAGGCCCGACTCATGAGGGGGGTAACACTCGACCTGTTTTGTCTCGAACAGTGGCATAATGATCTGGGGGGAGGTAATTTTACCGCCCAAACTGTTCCATGGTTAGATCATTATCTGCTATGGCTGGTCTTCCAACAAGCTGCTGTATGATACCCAGTTGCATATCTCCACCCCAAGCCACATCAGTGATGCCCTCTCCGTGATATCCCGTTGACTGGATGCGGTGCAGAGCTGCATGGACAGGAACATGCTTTGACTCAATCTGGCCAAGACGGAGTGGTTGTGCATACCGGCATCTCGGTCCAGTCAAGCGATCCCATCTTTGGTCATGGGAGAGGTGTTGCCCCCCCGTGGACAGGGCACAGAACCTGAGGGTCCTCATGGATTCATGGCTCAGGTTAGAGGAGCAGGTGGGAGCCATGGCCAGGGGGGCCTATGCCCAGGTCTGGCTGATTCGCCAGTTACACCCATTTCTGGACTGAGATGCCATGCGCATGGTCACTCATGCACTTGTTACCTCCTGACTCGACTACTGCAACGCTCTCTATTTAGGACTGCCCTTGCATACCATCCGGAGGTTGCAGCTGGTGCAAAATGCGGCTGTGTGGGTGGTGATGGGAGTTTCCCGATACTCCCATGTTACACCCTCCCGCAACCTGCATTGACTACCGTCCGGTGAGATTCAAGGTTTTAGTGTTAACATTCAAAGTCATGCAAGGCATGGGTCTGGGATACTTACGGGAGCGTCTCCTGCCGATATCGAGTGCCAACGCCCTGTACAAGTGCACAGGCAGGGACTCCTCGGGTGCCATCTATGAGCCAGTGCCAGGTGGTGGTGCCCTGGGACGGCCTACTCTGTGGCGGTTCCCTCCTTATGGAACCAATACCCCTGGGGCTTTTGCCCCTGACCTTTTCATGACTTGAAAACCTGGTTATTTGAAGAGGCTGGGCTGTGCTGACTTCTTGGGAGGGTGGTTTTAAATTTTTAAACTGTATAATGCACATTGGGGTTTTACAGTAATTGGGCTTGTAAGTATTTAATATTCTTTTAAATAATTAATTTATTGTTGGTTTTTAGTTGTGAGCTGCCCCGAGTCCTTTCGGAGAGGGGGCATACAAGTCAAGAAATAAATAAATAAATAAATAAATAAATAAATAAATAAATAAAATGATCTTAGAATAAACTAATTTGAAGTGATTTAAAACAGTGGTTGCCAACTGATGGGTCATGCCCCACTGGTGGTCTGTGAGAAAATTTTGGTGGTCCACAGAGAAATGTCACCCCCAGAGCACCCCCTGCAAAGCAATTAATCCAGGCGGCTCAGGAATAGAAGGCTGCGCCCCCACGTGGCCCACGGGAACCCTCTCCACCCACTCACTCCTTACCCGGCAAACTTACCTGCGAAGTTGCTGGTTTTCCTTTTTTCCCCCTGACCATCAGCTGTTCTGCTGTGCTGGGAGATTTAGATTAGCTAAAAAGCAGGAAATCGTTGCATTTCTTGCTTTCTAGTTAATCTTTAGATCTTCGGCTCTGCTTTTAAGAAGAGCCAAATCTTCCTTAGGACTGAAGCTTCTATTATTCAGTGCAGGTAGCTGATGGCAGAGAGATAGATCTCTGAATGAATCTGTGATTCTGTGAGCAACTCAATCTGCCTGCCTGCTTTGCCTGATTTTGGGTAAAAGTTGCTCTTTTTAATAAAAAATCAATATTTACATACATGGTGTGTTGTGAGTTAATTTTGTGAGTTTGCTTGCTAGCAAATTTTATGTGACAGACTCAGATAGCTGATGGCAGAAACACAGATCTCTAAGTGAATCTATGATTCTGTGAACAACTCAATCCCTTGCCCGCTTTGCCTGATTTTGAGTAAAAGTTCCTTCTTTTTAAATAAAACATTCAATATTTACATAAATATTTATAATATTTACATACCATGCCCAGCCAGTCACATGACCACCAAGCCACACCCACATAGGCCATGCCCAAGAACTGCCTGTTAAGAAATTTGAATCCCACCTGCCCCTGTGTGTTTGTGTGTGTGTGTGGAGGGGGGGAGAGAGATAAGATCAGATCTCTCTCTCTCCCACCAACGCCAAGCCAACCTCAGTCAAAATTCATATTAGTGGTCCCTGGGATTTAAAATTATGAGTTTGGTGGTCCCTGAGGTCCAAAAGGTTGGTGACCCCTGATTTAAAGGATATAAAGTTTTTAAACTTGCAAGTTTATTTGAAACTTTATTTTAGAAGTTGGATAAAATAACAATGGTTTTAAATGAACTTAAAGGTGACAATCAGAAGCCAGCAACAATTGTTGAATCAGATAGATTTGATGGATGGATGGTGGGATGGAGTGGAACATAATTTGCTGCTGGCACCCCTGAAGGAGGAGTCTGGTTGGAAGGTAGGCTGCTTGGAGATGGCTGGAGAGGCCATGGACCCTGAAGACTCACAGTGGACAGAACGGATGATGGATGAAATGGATTCTTTCCAGAAGATTGAGGGAGATGGGGGAATGGACTTGTCACATTTAACTGGAAAACAAGCCTCAAGAGCTGTCGCATTTCAATTTACAGGAGGTCCTATGACTTTGGAGAATGGAAAGCAATTGTTGGGAAAGACCCTAATTACAATTTTAAGGAAATGTATTGATTCAGAATCAAACAAAGATGTTTAATCCTGGACAGATTTTGGATGGATTAGAGATAATTATTGTGGTGTTCTGTGGTAGGTAAGAAGCCCCTGTAAATTTTCTGTGAGTTAAATAGAATAGCAGATAACAAATAATTTTGAACTTTTGAAATTTAATTTTATTGTTGGATTTTATTGTTGGATTTTATTGTTGGACCCCATACCTGCCATGGCTGCAGCCTTTGAGATCCCAACCTCTTTTCTCCATCCTTCCTTCCTCTCCTCGATCTGGAGGAATAGGCAGCATTCATGGCCTGGGCCAGAGTCTTCATGAGGCTATAATTGTCATAGTTACTTACACTATACATACTGTTCCTTTTCCGCTGGGTCTCCAGTGGGGCTTTCTGGGTGCATCTTCTGCGGCCTTTGACAGAAAAAATGTGCTTGGAAAGAGAACAGCAGAAATGATGGACTTGAAATGGATTTTCTACATAGAAATAGGGTTCAAAGGCAGCATCTCTTGGCCTTTTTCCCGCCAGATAATCACACTTCCAAATACTATGGATGTATCTGAAAAGTCTGTCATTTGCCATTCGATACCACATATAATTTGTGATGATCCAGACTTTCCCTTCAATGGATCCTGGCAAACGCTTAAGTATTAAATGGAAAGGAAGAATTATGTCCGAAATGGAATCATGTTCTAAGAAGTAAACAAAGACATTGACTTGTCTCCACTTGGAGAGGGCTTCCCTGAGGGCTGCTGTAGGTCCAGTTGTTGAGAATTGTTGCGATATAACCACACAAATTCCACTCCTGACAAGCAGAGGAGGGAAAGTCCTCATGAAAATCTCTCTGTTATCTGTGTCTGAAGCAAAGAGGCCAATCAGGGTCCATCTGAAATGGAGGAGCAGTTGGACAATTGCTGGGTACTGGATCCCTTGTTTGGGATGCATCTGGTAGAAAAAAGGGAATTTACTTTTATCACTCAGAGCCTCTGAAGCAGGGTTAACACTGATCTGAAAAAACAATGAAGAAAGCTGTGTTATACTTGGCACCAGATCAAATCCAAAATATTAGATTTCCATAAATCCAGTCTGGTTCTCATGAATATATTAGAATAATTTGTGAAGTATACATTGTGTAAAATATTAAAGGCAAAATATTAGCAAGATTGAATAATAGTGGAAAATAATAAACAAATGAAAAACAATATAAATTATTGCAACTAGATTGACATGTGCAAATGCCAGCTGAAGGATTCTATTCCAGTAAAAGGCTTATGATAATATTTGAGGATTGCTGCATCTTTTTCTTCTTCTATGTCCCAGATTCTTTGTGGAGGAAACTTTTAGCTGCTTTCCCAGTTGTCCAAGAAACAGGGAGACCTCAGTTGCAGTCTAGGATTGCAGTGGGTGTTTTTGGCTGCTGCCACACACTGCTGGCTCATATTTAAGGGATCGTCCACTCAGACTCCAAGATCTCTATCACAGTTACTGCTATTGAGCCAGGGGTCACCTAATCTGTAAGTGTACATTTGGCTTTTCTTGCCTAAATCCTTACTTTTCTCTACACTGAATTTCATTTATTACATAGGCCCTGTGTTCAAGTCTATCTAGAGCCATCTGCATCTTCAGCCTCTCTCCTGGGGTGTTGGCTATTCCTGCCACTTAATGTTATCCACAAATTTGATGAGTTCCCCATCTATCCCCATCCAAACCATTGATGAAGATGCTCAAGAGTCCTGGGCCTAAAATGGAACCTTGGGGTCCCTCACTGCTTGTTTCCCTCCATGTAGATGAAGTTCCATTGAGGACCACAGGCTGCGTCCATCTGGGGGTGATGCTGTCTATCCCACATAGTTTTAGCTTACCGAAAAGTAGGTGGTGGTTTACTTTGTCAAAGCCTTTCTGAAATCCAAGGATACAATGTGCACTGCATTTCTCTGGTCCACTAATTTAGGTTTTTTTTCAATCAATGAAATAACATTTATTTATTATCTGTTTTGGATCCTTCATTAGTCCTAGGAAGTCGTTCATATCTAAATTGAATAACAAGGATTCAAATATGCCTCTTCCCTTCCTCCTTGGTAAGTATCAATTCTTCTTCTCAGGGCTCCATTGAGCCCAAACCTCCCTCTCAAACAAGAGCTTGGATCAGGGCCAAATGTCAGAGCTCCATTTTGATGGCAATCAATTTCCTCCATCATATTTCTCTGTTTATTTTGTCAAATGCTGCACTGACATCTAGAAAGCTAGCAACCCTTGGTTTACCTCTCACACGCATACACACACACACACACACACACACACATTGTCAAGTTTTATATACACCAAGACCTACATATAAGTTTTATATACACCAAGACCTACATATATATATATATATATATAATAATACAATATAATAATACAATATAATAATTCTAACCATATTTACAATTATATTCACTTATTTATGTTCCTGTTAATTATATTAGCATACTTGTAGTTTTGAACACCATTCATATTTTACTTAAACATAGCAATACTTTCTTCAACTAATTTCTACCTCTTATCTGTGATTTTATCAACGGTTTTACCATTGATAAAACATATTCCACATTAAATAATATTCTGTCTCCTTTATCCTTTATTTTCAATGTCAATCTATCCATCTCTGCATAATGCAATATGTTCTGAATTATAATTTCATCTGATATATTTTGTGATTAGATATTTGATGACAAATTTGTTGTCAATATTAGATTATTCCTATGCTTTATTATAAAAATCTATATAGCTTTTAAATCTACCTAAATCCTTATACTTTATTATAAAATCTATATAGCTTTTAACTCTACCAAAACCTTCTGGTTCTTCTGCAAGGAATGCATTTGTCTCAAGTTTAACTTGACAATCATGACATAAATTTTAGCCACAATACCTGCCAATCTATTTGGCCTATAATTTCTAGAGTCCTTTTTATTCTACATTTTAGGTAGATAAAATGCTACTATTGCCAACTTCAATCCCACTTGATATGGCAGGCATTATTTATATGTGAAAATGAACCTGCCAATAGAGGCCTCAACATCTAGGATATTTTTGATCACTTAAATAGTTGGTCTTCTCCAGGGAATGTATTCCTTGCATGTCAGGCCTTTTATGATTAATTTCAACATGAACATAATGGGGTAAAATATTGACATGTTCACTAATATGGAGAAAAGCAACTCTTGAATTCCATGGAGAAGACATGATTGTCTCTATTGCTCACCCACCAACACCTACCACTGACTGTACCAGATAGAGAAAAACACACACAAACCTGTGGGATTTTGTAGGTGCCTCCTAATGTTGTCATCTGGATGGAGATGGTCCTGTCAGATTCATCAAGAAGAGCCAGAAAGTTCTCCTTCCTTCCACAGCTGTAGTTGGGGACATTGGCTTCTCCAGCAGAGAGAATGTCCAGCAAGGCATCTGAAGTGCATAAAGGGCTCAAATAGTTGTCATGGATGTTGTAGCCCAGGGTGAGATTGTGCAGGAGCTGGGAATTCTTGTTGACCATTTGAATGGCGAAAATGAATTGTAAGGCTTTTGAAAAATAAGCATCCCTATTGTAAAAAATGCTATTATAATCAACAGCTACAACACATACTTTTAAATATATAATATATATAATCCTCCACAAGCCTACTGAGCCTCAAGCCAACATTGATCCAAAAGCGATGATCAGTTACACAGATATGGAAATTGGCTGTGGTACAGCAACTACAACTGGTTCAAGCACTACTTTAAATAAAATTCATTATTCAAGTGATAAATTAAGGATTGAACTGAGAGTAGAAAATAATCTGCAGACCTTTCAGCTTTTTTGCAGATCCCTTTTTGGATTTGAGTCTCTTTCCCAAATTCAGACAAAAGAGAGAAGTCATGGAAACCAAAATCATTCAGGAAATTAGAGTTACCCCCCAATGTAGGAATAAATGATAGAGAAAAAGCAGAAAAGAAGGAGAGAATGGAGGAAGTGCAACTCCCTCACCCAGAATGACTTACAAATCACGGAAAACAAACTGAACAGAAGGAGCCACATTGAAAAGCAACTTTATATGCAATCTTTCACTTCCAGTGATGACTATACCAAGGAGATGGTCTCCTGGGTTGTAAAAGCTGCTTGGATGGTTTCCATCCTGGTGCCTGAAATTTGGAGGGCATTTCCTTCTCAGCTTCCCAGAGACTGGATGGAACACCAGCAGCATCAGAAGCAGAAGCAGGAGGTCCATAATTCATGGGGGAATCAATCAATCCCTTCCTGTTTCTAAAGGGAAATAGAAGAATTCAAAGGACTCTCACAAGGTGGAATATCCAGTCACTTTCCTGATTGAAACACAGGGAAACACTCAGCTTCATCTGCAAAGGAGAGAGACCTACATTCAAGAGCACAGACCCTGCCTCTCCCTAACTCCCTATTTCTCTGCCCAAAGTCTCCCCTGGAGGATTCAACCAAAGAGCAGAAGTGAAGCTTTTATCATAATTCTCCCTCTCATGAGGGATCCCTGGATAATTCAACTAGATCTTGGACTCAAAGATCGTCGGGCAATTCTCTTGAGAGAAATGAAAAGGGCATAAGTGCCATGCGATTCATAATAATAGGGGCAGAGAAAAAAGAAGAATATAAACTACAGGCGTTTGCAGATGATTTGGTATTCATACTAGAGGATCCACTTAAATCAGCACCTAAGTTGATAGAACAAATAGAAGAATATGGAATGGTGGCAGGTTTAAAAATTAATAAAGACAAAACAAAGATCCTAACAAAGAATATGTTAGCAAAACGCAAGAAAGATTTAGAAGATTTATTAGAGATTCAGATCACAAATAAAGTTAAATATTTGGGAATATATATAACATCAAGATGCAGTACATAGAAAGAAGATAATTATATAAAACTCAAACAGCAGATAGCGACAGATCTTGAAAGATGGGAAAATATGCAATTATCTCTTATTGGCAGAATATCGACAGTCAAGATGAATGTTTTACCCAGAATCTTATATTTATTTCAGACAATCCCAATTAGACTTGGGAAAGAATACTTTGAAGATTTAAATAAAATCACATCAAAATTTATATGGCAGGGCAAAAAGCCAAGAATCAAATTTAAGCTATTACAAGATGCAAGGTCAAGAGGGGGATTCGCACTACCAAACTGGGAATTGTATTATCAAGCTGCAAGTCTGATGTGGGTGAAAGAATGGATAACATTAAGAAACAATAGATTGTTAACTTTAGAGGGTCATGATTTATTACTAGGATGGCATGCTTTCTTATGGTATAAGGGAAGAAAAAAACAAGGATATTTTAGAAGACATTATGTTCGAGAAGCTTTGTTTTTAAATTGGGAAAAACTAGAAAACAACATTATATACAAATTCCATTATGGGTATCTACTATTGAAGCTTTTTCATATGCAATAATATACAAGAAGGAACAAACAGTTAGATATGGAGAGATTCTAAATGAAAAGGGTGAACTCAAATCGATGCAAACACTACAAGAACAAGGTATAAAAATGAATTGGTTTTCATATTTGCAAATACAATCTAGATATGATGAGGATGTTAGGACTGAAGGGATTTATAAAAACCAACTGAATTAGATAAAATCTTGATGGGCACGAACGAAAAAATGATTAAAAAACTCTATGGTCATTTATTAGAAGTTAGAATGGAAGAGGAGCAGGTTAAGGAAACAATGATTGCTTGGGGAAAAATTTCGGTTATGGGATAGATCTAGAGATGGCAAACACTGTGGGATCAGAATTATAAAATGACAATGTCAACTGCATATAAATAAAATTTGTATAAGATGTTTTACAGGTGGCACCTATCCCGAGAAGGATTGCAAGAATGTTCAAGGATAAATCGGATAAGTGTTGGAAATGTCATCAGATACCTGGCTCCTACTACCACATGTGGTGGACTTGTGTTGATGCTAAAAGATACTGGACTAAAATCCACATGTGGTTGGAAAAAATGACACAACAACATATAGACTTGAAACCTGAGATATTCCTGTTGGGAATTGTACCAGAGACATTTAACAAAGAACTGAAATATTTGATTGTTAATGTACTGACAGCCGCTAGAATTGTATTTGCTAAAAACTGGAGAAATGACAAGACACCTACGAGGAGGAAGTGATTAAGAAGATTTTGGATTGTGCCGAAATGAGTAGATTAACATTTGAAATTAGGGATCAAGAAGAAAAGCAGTTTTATAAGATATGGAATATGTTCTATCAATGGTTAGACAAAAAGTTTGGTAATATATTATTGGGAATATAAAGATAGATAGAACTGTTGAAACAATTAGAGATTATAATATGATAAAGGATTAATAATAATGATTATAGTTTATCCTTTTGAAATATTGAGTATGAATAATGAGGGAAGGCACTGTGACTTTTGACCGACCGACATACTTGAAATTGATATGGATCTATGTGGTGTATGTTTGTTTGTTATGTTTGTGTTTTTGGAAAAATAAAACCTTTTATAAAAAAATAATAATAATAGGGGCAGAGATTGAATTAAATCCATCATCTAGAATTGAGAGTTTTGGGGTCTCCATGCTTGAAACTGGCCCCAAAGGGAATGCACATGGCTGAAAAAAATAAATAAATCTGATATTTGTTTGTATAAAGAGACAATCCCAGGGGCCAGTTAATGCGAGCATGTAAACAGATCTGAAATAGCTGCCTGCTGAGTTGCAACCAAAATTTACTTTATTTTGAAAGCTAATGCTTAAGGGCACCATCACAAAAGGGCTGATGCAATAGTGCAGCCAGCCTCTAAGAAAAAAAATCAACTTTAGTGAAAACTAGTTGCCAAAACTTTGCAACATTAAAAATCTTTCTCACACAGGAAACAAGGGAGGGAGGAAGGAAGGGAGAGAGAAGAAGGAGGAGAATTTGGAATGCGGAATGGAATTTGGAATTTGGAATTTGGAATATGGAATTTGGAATTTGGAATGTGTTATTTAGAATTTGGAATGTAGAATGTGGTATGGAATTTGGAATTAGGATTGAATTTGGAATGTGGAATTTAGAATTTAGTATGCAGACTAGAATTTGGAATTTAGAATCGAATGGAATTTGGAATGTGGAATGCAGAATGGGATTTGGAATGTAGAATGTGGAATGGAATTTGGAATTAGGAATTGAATTTGGAATGTAAAATTTGGAATTTAGAATGCAGAATGGAATTTGGAATTTGGAATCTGAATTTGGAATGGAATCGGAATGCAGAATAAGTTGGAATGGAATTTGAAAAGTGGTATTTAGAATGTGGAATGGAATTTTGGATTTGGAATTTGGAATGTGGAATGCAGCATGGAATTTGGAATTTGGAATACGGAATGGAATTTGGAATGTAGAATGTGGTATGGAATTTGGAATTTGGAATTTGGAATTGAGGAATTTGAACTTGGTCTGCGCATGCCGAGTATGGCAGTTAATTGAGAGTGAGGGGTGTGGGGTTTTTGTCGGGTCCGCTGGGAGTAGGGCTCATGTAGCCTGCGACCCCTGGACTTGTTCTTAAGGAACAGCTACCTGTTGGTCGAGGCTGGTGGCAACCGTTTGGGGGATGTGGAGTTTGCGGCTTTGTTCTCAGCCTCTGGATGGGTTTCCGCAGCCTTGAAAAGATGGCGGCAGCGTTATGGTAGTGTCGGAGATGTCGGAATGGCGGCTGTGGGTGGTGTAGGTGTAGGTGGTGCTGGCCCTGTGAGGGTGAGAGCCTCATGAAGATGCCATAGGGGGATGGCTCTTGAGGTGTGATGGAGCTGAGAAGTGAGAGGAGGCGATCAACGTACGGAAATGGAGGGAGGAAGATCGAGGTGGCGACCCTGGTTGGCAGCGACTCGGCCTGCTGGACTGGAGTTGACCAGACGGGGGCTGGAGGAACTTTGGAGATCAGAGGAGGCCGGATTGGCTGCAGGCGGAGATTTTGCTGCCTTGGGAGTCGCTGCTGGGATTAGGAGGAGGGTTGGGCTTTTGAGCTACCCTAGAAGCCCCGGGGCCCCCTCCATTGGAGGTTGTGGTAGGCAGCTGGACCTAGTTTGGCCTTGCTGCCAGGCTTTCCAGTCTCTGCCCCCCCTGCTGTCTTTCTACTGATGACTTTCTTTTACCATCTTCCCTACTGGTATCTCTGACTTTTTTTGCACTTTAATGACATTATCTGGTGCACTTTAAGAACTATGCAGTTTAAGAATAGTGCACTTTAAGAATAATGCACTTTAAGAACTGTGCACTTTAAGAACAGGTTTCTCAGCATATGACACCCACTGCTGTCCTATCTACACTTGCCCCCCCCTTTGCTGTTGTCACTGTATTTTCCTTGGCGGAGGTTCTGCCCGGTACCATGAGAGGATAGCAGGCTGCCCCATTTGTTCCAGCCCGGTGATAACCACCACGGTGGGAGAGTGGTGGTTGGACCATGGTTTCATCTGGCCCCCCCGATGGATGGTGAGAGAACCTTTGGGGGACACGACATGATAACTGTTGGTGCTGGTTCCAAGACGGAAGGTGGTCGACACTGACTTTTAACACCTGGACTTTTAACATACTGATTTTAACATCTGTCAACCATCTGCGGCTGAATTTATCTATCCCTACCCTTTGTGAATTTTAATTGTTATATCATGAGATTGGCTTATTCACCTATGGAGTTATGGGCCTATAAGACTGTTCCCTTGTCCTTAGCATGGCCCGTGGGGGTATCAAGAGCTTACCTTTATGACGGATTTTAGATCTCGAGAGGTGGCATCACCAAGGGTGGTAATTTTAAATTAGGTAAAGGGAAACTTTTAAATTTTTTGATTCGTTGTTTTAAAGGGTTAGGGAGGGGGGAGGTTGTCGGTCTGGGCAGGCAGCTGATCAATTTCTGCCCAGATTGGAAGGAGCTCAGTTCAGCCCGACTGGGGATTGTGCCGTGAGATTGGGGAGGGGGGCCCACGGGACTCTGGGGAATGAGGCGGGAATGCCGATCCCCAGGGTGATCAGACTTGGCACGGGATGGAGAGGCGGGGGGCCATATTGCATAAAGGGAGCGTATCGCTGCTGTCTTCAAGCTGTGGGGTGCTCCAATCCCCATGCCTCTGCCCACTCCCCCAGGGATACGGGACTCGGAGGCCCTGGGCTTAGGTTGGTGTATTTTAATGCCAGGTCCGTGGTCAATAAGGCACCCCTCCTTGGTGAGTTAATCAAGGAGGAGGCCACGGACCTGGCTTGCATCACTGAGACCTGGCTGAGGCCAGAGGGTGGAGTCCCTCTGGTTGATCTATGCCCCCAGGTTTTCAGATTTTACACCACCCATGAGCTCAGGGGAGGGGTGGGGGTTGCTGTTGTTATTCGGGATACCTTGATTCCAAGGGAGGTCACCGTTCTGCAGATAGGCAGGTGTGAAGCTCTCCTTTTGAGGTTGGGGCCTGGTGGTCAGTTGGGCTTGTTGCTTATATACCTATCCCCCAACTATGTGGCAAGGGCCCTGCCTGGGCTGCTCGATGCCCTCTCGGGAGTGGTGGTGGAGTTCCCAAGCCTTTTGGCTTTGGGTGATTTCAACCTGCCCTCTCTGGGGGGGGGTGTCGTGGCTGGCCCAGGAGTTCATGGCTTCCATGGTGGCTATGGGCCTGACCCAAATAATACAGGCCCCCACACACGAGGGGGGCAACACACTCAACCTTGTTTTTGTCTCGGAACGTTGGCGTAGTGATCTGGGGGTGGGCACTGTGAATGTCCAACCCGTAGCATGGTCAGACCACTATCTCCTGTGGCTGGTCTTCCAACAAGTGGCCCCACACCATTGGGATGAGGAACCACTCCGATGGTTCTGCCCCAGTCGTCTGATGGACCCTGAAAGGTTCCAGACGGAACTGGGGTCTTTGCCCGCCTCCCTTATCCACAGCTTGGCCGAGGTACTGGGGCTACCTGGCAATAGGCTGCTGCTGAGGCCCTTGACCGAGTTGTCCCCTTGCTTCGTTAAAGAAGGGCTCTTTCCCCGCCGCCCTGAAAGAGGCGGTGGTGAAACCCCTCCTGAAAAAGCTTGCCCTGAACCCAGCCGTGTTGAACAACTTTCATCCAGTCTCCAACCTTCGTTTTTTAGCGAAGGTTGTTGAGAACGTGGTGGCCCAACAGTTTCTGCTTTTCCTGGAAGAAGCGGACTATCTAGATCCCTATCAATCGGGCTTCCGGCCTGGGTTCAGTACAGAGACGGCATTGGTCGCACTGGTGGATGATCTCTGGAGGGCGCGGGACAGAGGATTTTCCTCTGTCCTGGTCCTATTAGATCTCTCAGCAGCTTTCGATACCTTTCGATACCATGTGTGTGAAAAAAACTGCAGAGAAATAGGATTATAAAAAACAGCTCCCAATCTTAGCAGTTGTAGATGAGAGAGAGAAAGAGAAACTAGAAACAGAGAGGGAGAAAGAGAGATGAGGAAGAAAGAGAAAGAGATGACACAGAGAGAGATAAGAAAGAGGGAGAAAGAAAGAAAGACAGAGACAGAGATACCTGTTTAAAAGAAAATAGAAAAATGGCTCTTTGAGTGTTTAAGGTTGCAGACCACTGGGTTAGGCAAACACCATAGTCATTAAGTGAACCTTGTGGTCATTAAGCAAACACTGATTGTTAAAAAAAGGCCATTTCCCCCAATGGACATTTTTAACCAGAAACCAGAAGGAATTGTTGGAAACTGGCAACAAACAGAAAACCTCAGTCACAAGACTGTGTGGGATGTTGTAACTGGTCACAAGTGTGTGTGTGTGTGTGTGTGTGTATGGCTGTCAAAACACCAAAAACAGACCAAGTAACTCTGTGGAGGTCAGTCGTAAATTAGAACACTTGCTAAGCAACTGGCCATTAAGTGAGGACAGTTTGCCAGTCACATGACCACATGACCACAAAGCCACACCCACAAATTAGGCCACACCCACAGAACTGGTTGTTGAGCAATTTGAATCCCACCCCTGGATCTATAGAATATATATACTGTCTGTATAGACTCTATAGGATGTGTACAATGTCTATTGGAGGTTGGACTTCTCCCCCTCTCTCTCACACACACACACTTGTGACTGTATGACTTCGTTGCTTGTATCCCAACCATCTTTATTGACTGTTTCCTAGTATGAATTGATTGCTTATTGTAACCTCTGACTATTATTTAGTGTTGGACCTGATGATTCTTGACTCTTGAAGAATGTATCTTTTCCTTTTATGTTCACTGAGAGCATTTGCACCAAGACAACTTCCTTCTGTGTCCAATCACACTTGGACAATGAAGCATTCGTACACACACACCCACACACACACACCCTTACCACAAATTGTGCAGCCCAACTTTAATGCTAACCAACCTAGCTGGCCTCCCTCTTCCACCTCTGCAGGGACCCCTAAGGTGGTTTCCGCAGCCATTGCCCCAATGGGAAGAGGGGGAAAGGAGCTGCCCAACCACAGCCAGGACCCCCAACCCTCCTGGGCATAAAGAGGGGCCTTCTGGGGGGAGGGAATCCAAGGCACTCCAGGAGAAACTTTCAGCCCTTGAGTTGTAAGAAAGCAGTGATGGAAAGGGGGCTTCTTGAGGGCTCCATTTGCCCCCAGCCCTTCTTCTCTCCAGGGGAGCAAACTTTGCTGGGAAGGGATCCATGCAGCCCTGCTCTTTAATGGGGAGAGAAGTTCAAAGTCTCAAATTGTTCAATGAAACTTTTTGCCTGAAGCCAAGTTCTCCAGCAGGAAAAGTTTCCATCCGGGGCCTTTGGGGTCAGGGGGAGAAGAGAGAAACTGCCACAGACTCCTTGTCTCTGCCCAGAGTCTCCTGGGAGGATCTGGCCACAGAGCAGAGCTGAAACTTTTCTCATAATTCTCCCTCTCAGGAAGGATATCTGGATAATTCAGCTAGTTGTTGCACTCAAAGTTTGTTGGGCATTTCTCTGGAGGGAAATGAAAGGGAAATAATCCCTATGTGGTCCATAATGACAGGGGAAGAGATCGAATTAAATCCATCACCTAGAATTGAGAGGTTTTGGAGCTTCATCCTTGAAATTGGCCCCAGAGGAAATACGGCACCTGTGGCTGAAGATAAAAGAAGTGTGACATTTGTTGGCATCATGGTTAAAGAGACAATCCCGGGGGACAGTTAATGTCTGAGCATGTCACGGGTCTGAAATGGCTCCCTTCTGAGTTGGAAGCAACATTTTCTTTATTTTGAAAACCGATGCTCAGGGACACCCTCACAAAGGGCTGAGGCAATAGTGTGGCCAGATTCCAAGAATAAAATGAACTTTCATGAAAAACTAGTTATCAGAACTTTGCATAGTTGAAAAAATCACATCCAGAAACAAACACACAGAGAGAGGAGAAGTCAGAGAAACTGAAAAGAGGTGGAGAAATCAAGGCTGCCTGTGACCCCATGTGAGGAGGGAGAGAGAAAGAAAAGAAAATATAATCGATCGGGAAACACATATCCCCCTAGGTTTATTTATGGTTCCAAGATAATAATAAAAATAACTAATCTTGGTTATTGACAAACTCATTTTAGACGCTTTCTAAAATCATTTCAATTAATTCAATTTATCTAATCGTCATTTACCTTTCTTTTGTAAATAAGAAATAAAAATGTAACCTTTACCAGTAAAGATTGTCAGTAGCCCTATTGTTTTACACTTTATAATTACAATATATTCTTATTACCATTTCTTCATGCAGAACCCCCTTTTTAATAGATTAGCCATTATCTCTATGCAAACAAGTTTCTTTCTTCATTATGTAATTCCTATGTCTTCTATCTTTGTTCTTGTTTCTTGTTCCTTCTCCTCTCTTTTATCCTGCTATCCCTTCTCTTCTATCCAGTTTAAATCCTCTCTCTCTTTGCCTTTCTGTTTCTATCCCTGGACCTTTCTAACATGCCTAATTTACAAATATTCCCTTTTAATTACTTCCTAAGTTTTATTATTTGACCATCCTCCTTTCCTTTTTATTTATTTAGAAGATCTTTGTGTTAGTTGTTCTTCCTTCTAAAATGGCTTTTCGCTTGTGTTGGCTCCCTTCTTCCTCCCTTTTTATCCTGCTCTCCCCTTCTCTATCCAGTTTGAATCCTCTCTCTCTTTTTACTCTTTCTGTTCCTTTCTGAACCTTCTAACATGCTTAATTTCATAAATGTTCCTTTTAGATACTTTCTTAGGTTTTTTTTAGACCCTTCCTTTCCCTTTTTATTTGTATTAATCTTTGTATTAATTGTCTTTTTAAGATGGCTTTTGTGCTGGCTCCTCCCTTTCCAAGATTCCTTCTTCTTCTTTATTCAGCATTTCAATGCCCATGTTTTCTGTAACGAGCTGTTAGTTCAGTCACTTCCTGTAGCAGTTCTTTCATACTTTTAAACTCCATTTTTAATTCTTTGATGGCCACCAGAATTTTATTTTCCTTATTTCTCCTTCTTTAAATTTTCTATAATCCTAACCCAGGTCCAGAGTCTATATCAATATCACCAATTAGTCCGGTAGTCCGTTTTGTGTATCAAGCTTTCACTTTCTATGAGTCTTGCTTTTTATTTCAGTGTCTCTTTAAAATGTAACAACTCCAATCCACAAAGGAACAAGATAGTTTCTTCTTTAACTTCCATTTTCTCCACAAAGTGGCACTTTACACAGAGTCTTAACCCTTTCCTTTATTTTGATATTCAAAATTTTCCAAGCCCCAAACCTGTAGTTTCTTCCTTTCCCGTTCAGGCCCCTTATAGCTGTCAAAATATTTTACTTATTTTTCCTTCACTTGAACTGCGCTTCGCTGTTTCTTTTTTAAAAACTCACTTTATCTTAATCCCTTTTGATCTTACCATCCGATACTCCGTTCCTCTGCTGTCGACTTCTCTCTTCCTCCTGCACCAATCTTAATCCGTTGAGACCTTCTTTGAGGTGGCCATTTTGACCACCACTTCTTAACGCCTTCGAGGGAAAAGACCAGACCCAAAGGGAGATGCAGCTCCCCTCACTCTGGCTGGCAGATTTCCCTTTCTCCGCCGCCCCTACAAGGCAGCTTCAGCCCTGAACCTTGCAGGATTGGGGCTCTCCCAGAGCCAGGCTGCGGTCGTGGACGATCACAACCACCGCCTGTTCTCGAGAAGGCTCAACCCGAAGCCCACCCAGCTGGTTCTGAGGCTGCCCTGAGCCGCCCTGGAGCCAAGCCTGGGACGCCCTAATCTGGCCCCTTCCTGGCCCTTCAGGCTCCCTGGATCCTGAGCGAGGCTCTCCGCCCCAAACCTCCTGGACCAGGCATGGCTGGCAGGACCTTCCAGGAGAGCCTCCTCCTCTGTGGCTGCTGCTCTCTGGTTGGGACCCCTGAGCCCCTGGCTCCTCCCTGGGGGTGGAAGAGCCTCCACTGGCCCTCCCTTTGGGGCCTCTGCTAAGGGCACAGCTGGGGCTGAGGAGGATGGGGGCTGGAGTCCAGGCCTTTGGGAGGCCCACATGGGAACCCACTCGATCCGGGCAGGACAGGGATCCACTCGAAGGACCTGGAAAAAGCCCCTGGGAAGCAGCTGCCTCCCTCCTTCCTTCCTCCCAATGCCTGGCAGGAGGGAGAGAGAGAGAGAGGAAGCCGACCCAGAGAGGGTCACAGCCACCTTCTCCCTTTTCTTCTCGGTCTCGTGGGATTAGCCCCCAGCCTTTCTGCCCTGGGGACCAGCAGACCCAGGATCCTCAGGCCTGGCCTCACTGGGAATACTGGAAACCAGCATCCGAAACCATCTCTGGGGCCCCAAGCAGGAGAAAGAGCATCAAAGTCACCAGTTGAACCTCTGAACATGCATGGAAAGATCTCTGCAAGTCTCTATCAAGGTTTGTCCAGACATTGGGGGGGGATCACTGACCCCTATCCCACCCCTAAAGCTGCCTTTCTGTCCCTCTCCCATTGTCCCAACTCTTTTCCCTGAATGCCAAACTCTGATCCGGTTCACACATTCCGCCAACCCCCATTCTCAGCCATAGTTGACTCCAAGCTTGCAGCTATTGACTGCTGAAAACCCCCAAGGAGCCAGAAGCGGATCCTAGGAAAAGCTCCCCATCCTGTGTGCAGACAGGCTGAGTTGACCCTCCCCACACAGCTGATCTGTGGCAAATCTAGGTGAGTCCACACAACGCCGTTAACCCAGGTTGATGGAAGGGAACTGCCATGTTGGCAATAGGTGCCAGGCCAAAACACATAAACCAGATGGTGGCTTAGCGTGATGACCTGCTTCCCACATGAACACAACAGGAGAAGGTTCCCACGTGCCAGAATGAGTGAAATGGAGTCAACCTATTTCAAAATCTCAGTCCATATGTGATGACCGGGGCATGGCAAAAATAATAAAGGCACAAAAGTAGATAAATTCCATTTAATGCCTCCAACTTGGTCCCCAATGTCCAGTTATCATCGGCTGGAGTAAAAACTCTCCCAAAAATAGTTTACAAAGGAAAGAAATGCAAAGTAAAGATAAATTAGAAATAACACAACCAACACAAATCACGCTGAAGTAATTAACACGAGAGGCCAGGATGATAAATTGCAGACTTCCAAAAGATAATGGAGCACACAGTTGGGAGGACACCAAAACTCAGATAAACCTCGACAAAGATAATGCACGCTTTGCTTCCAGTAAGGAACTGTGTGCAAACGCCCTTCTTATATCCTCTTCCCTCAGCTTCAACTAATGAAAGGGATCAGGGCTTCTTCTATCTCGTAAGCCATGTTGCTCCATTCTCCGTTCCTCCCTTTGTGCCCTAGGATGAAGAGGGGCCCTGGGTCTTCCTCTGAATGTCCAGCCAGACTGTGCCCTTCCCCTTCACTTCCACAGGCACCGGAGCCCATCCCCTCCCTGTCAGCTGCTCAATCTCCCCTCAGAATCAGACCCAACGAGGGCATGACGCCATATTTTCAGGGGCTCCAAGAGACCCTGCCCCTTAGAGGCTCCTTTATGGGAGGGAAGGGAGAAGGAAGCCGCTTTGGGACTGACTCCTCTAAAGCCCAACTCCTCTGCACCCGAGGAAAGACTCAGGATGGGCTGTGGGCAACGCCCGGCTCAGATGCAGCCAGCTTGCTAAAACTGCTGCAGAAATGCCTGGAAACACCTGGATGCCCCCAGCAGCAGCTGTGAACTTGGCCCACTCAAGGCAGCCCAGGAAAGAGGGTTCCTCCCTTCCCAAAGCAGGTGAAAGAGGACTCAAACTTCCATGACGCTTAAAGGAGTTTGGCCCACTCAGCTCAATGGATCTGAGCACTCTGAAACCACCTGGAGGGACATTCACCCAACCCCCTTGCAGGGACTCTGCCATGGGGTCCTGCAATGGAGACTGAGAGGCCCCTCCAGGGCTGGGCTTGGCTGAGGAGGGCCAGATCCAATCCAGAGCCCCCAAAAGGCACCAGAAGCCCCGTGAATCTCCCAAGAGACTCTCCTCCTGCTTCATCCCTTCCTTCTGGCCAGGACCAAGCTGGGTCAGCTTCACACAACCCCTGACCCCTGGGGGAACAGCCCCACCTACCAGATCCAAAGGTAGCAAAGCAGACTTGGTTCCTGGCCTGAAATGCAACTTTGGGATCCCTCCACCCCATTCGCTCCCCCGCCTGCCCTGGCCCACCATGGGGCAGATCCCCCCACTTGCCCTGCAGGGCCAGAGGGAGCCCTCTCCAAGGGGCACCCCACTTCCCAGAGCAGGAGGAGGAAGAAGCCCCTGGCTGACCCAGGGGGAAATTGGCAGCTGGGGCCCAGGCTGACCTCCCCTCCCCACTGCACCCCACCAGCCCCAAACAGTCTGGCGTGTCCAGGCATGTCCAGTGCTTATTCATCCAGGGCCAAGAAGGAGGCGAGGAAGCGTGGGAACACCTTGGAACAGGAACCGCAGAAGGTCTTCTGCTTTCCAACCATACAGTCCATAGTGCTGATCAGTTGGTCATCCATTTTGATATTTCAGAATGGCTTCTAATTGTGACTTGAGCCCTTTTGCAAATTCCATTTTCAGATGGTTAAAAAAAGTTCTGAGGGATCAGACCGAGGTCTCTCTGAGATTCCCAGTGACACACGGAGGCCTCTGGTTGCCCACAGGCAGAGGAAGGCAGAGGCTGATGGCTTTGCCCAGCTTGGAACAGGTGTGTCTCCCCACAAAATCACTTTCCTCCATCTCATCACACAGGAAGGAACACCCAGCCATCTCACAGCCCAAGAATGCCCAGTTCTGGTATCCCACGTTAATTTGAATCCTCCTCCCCCAGTTTTAGATTCCCAATCAATAAGTACCATGGTAGGACTGGAACTCAGAGCCTCCTGGGGATTTGTCCACAGTCGGCCCCCAAGGAATGCATGGAGCCTGTGGGAGGATTAGAATTCAGAACCTCCTAGAGGTTAGATGAAACTCACCCACCGGGTTTCATGCCTAAGGCATGACTCGAACTCCCGGTTCCCTGGTGAGTGGCTCAGAGCAGCCCAGTTGCCTTCGATGTGGAAGGTGGGATTCAAACTCCCCTTTGATTCCTTCCCCCTCGCCAGGCACCCCTGGTCCCTACCCATCCAAAGGGCTCCTTCAGCAGCTGCATTGCCCTGCTGCCCCCTCGCCTCCCCCATTCGCTTGCAGACAGGTCGGGCAGTGCCACCCAGGTGGCCCCCCTGCTGCTTCCTGTCTGCTGTCTTCCTTTCACCCTGGCCTCCTCCCTCCCTTCTGGGGGCTGGCTGAGTGTGGCAGGAGAGCCCTGCCCTTAACACTAGGCAGGGTTCAAGGGTGCCCTTGGCTTCCTTGGCATTTGAAGACAGGCAGCCCCACCATTAAGGGACAGCAACCTAGAGTGTTGCCAAACTCCATCACTCTGGGTGACCTTCCCCAGCCGTATAAGGAGACAAGAGGCCATGCTGAAGGACAGCAGAAGTCAGCTCCCTGGTTTCTGAACTCCCTTCGTCCAGCATCACTTTCTGAACATGTCCTGACAGGAAAGACACACAACCACAACAAAAGTGCCCAAGGGAGTGGAACTGTGATTTTTCACTCGGATGCTTTTTTCCAGTGTCTCCTATGCACAGAGGAAGTTTGGGTTCCCAAGAGGAGAAATTATTTCTCCTTGTAATTATGACCATCCAGACCTTTGAGGTCATACGCTACTTCTCCAGTGGCTGCCTTCCATAGAGAAAGCAGACTGAAGGCCCATGAATGATGGACCTCCTGCTTCTCCTTCTGCTGGTGACCATGCCAGTCTCTGGGAAGCGTGGACTGAAATGCCCACTGAGTTTGGAGCACCAGGATGGAAAAAATCCAGTGAGCTATTACAGGCGAGGAGAGCATCTCGTTGGTATATTCATCACTGTCTACACAATGTTGCAAACATCTTGGCTTTTCAACATGGCTCCTTCTATTCAGTCTGATTCAGGGTAATTCAGGAGCTGCATCCCTTCCAATTGCATTTTTAATATTCTCCTTTTATTCTTATTTCACTTATTCTCATGTTGTAGCACTTGTCAGATTTCTTGAATAATTTTCACTTCCATGGCTTCTCTCTTTTGTCTTATTTTGTGGAAGAGACTCGGATCCACAGATGGCACTAAAAAACCCTGAAAGAATTCCAGATTATTTTCTTCTTCTCCCAGTTCATTCCTTTAATTCATCTCTTAAATACTGGATTTTATTTACAGTAGCGATCCTTGCTTTTGAATCAATAGAGCCTAGCTAAGATTCAGTAGGATTGTGGAGCCAAAGAGGATTTAAATGTTTAAAAAAACATTTGTTGTTGCTTTTGATTATAATAATAAACCTTTTTTTACAATAGGGATTCATATGATTTTTTAAGTGGTTTACAATTAATTTCAGCCATTCAAATGGTCAATAAGAACTCCCAGCTCCTGTACAATCTCACACTTGGCTACGACCTACATGAAAACTATTTGAGTACTTTACGCACTTCAGATGCCTTGCTGGACATTCTCTCCACTGGAGAAGCCAATGTCCCCAACTACAGCTGTGGAAGGAAGGAGAACCTTCTGGCTCTTCTTGATGGAGCTAGAAGGGACATCTCCATCCAGATATCAACATTAGCAGACCTCTACAAAGTCCCACAGGTGTGTGTGTGTGTTTTTCTATCTTGGTGTTTTGATGCAACTCTACCTTTTCCATGGAATTCAAAAGCTGTTTTTACAACATATCAGCTATGTTTATAAATAAAGTTATATGTGTAAACAATAACAGGCAAGTTTGTCTAATAGATACTGTGGGTAAAATATATGCCATGTTCCCCTTAAGTAAACTTGAGATTGGGTAGAAGAAAAGTGCATTCCTTGATGAAGAGCAAGAAGGTTTTAAGAAGAGTTAAAAGCTGTATAAGTTTGTAGAATAAGTAAGAAGTCAATTAATAATGTAATATTTTCAACAGATTTGTCCTGAAATATCTAACCACCAAATATGTCAGTTGGGTATGTCAGTTTGCTGGTTGTCTAGATGTTAGTGCAACATTTGATACAGTAGAGAGAGAAACATTATGGAGGAAATTGACTGACCTCAAAATGGAGCTCAGCCTGTTGGCCCTGATCCAAGCCCTTTCTCCAACCCCTTGTTTGAGAGGGATGCTTGGGCTCAATGGAGCCCTGAGAAGAAGGATCGATACTTACCAAGGAGGAAGGGAAGGGGGCATATTTGAATGCTTGTTATTCTGTCTCAATACTAATTACTTGCCTGCACTAATGAAGGATTCTGAAATACATATATCTAACATGCTAAACGCATATTAGAACACCATGGTTTATTATCCACAAAGGATCCAGGCTATTGAAAAAGAGAAATATGTAACCATCCTCAGTAAGGTTGGAACAGTGAAATGAATGAGCTGCTACCAACACACCTTCCAAATTGCCAAGTACTAAAACTGAAATGCCTATAGGGTGAGTCTCCAGAATAAGAGGTTACTTGAATTAGAGGGCCATGAATTAAGGTTAGGATGGCACAGCTACTTATGGAATGATAAAAGTAAAGTTAATGTTGATTTTCATGATCACTTTGTTAGAAGTGTCACACTAAGAGTTTGGAATAAATATAAAACAAGGCTCTCTCTACAGAGCTGCCCCTTTGGGTGTCACCTCAGGAAGCCTTTTTTTAGAAAAGAAATGGTGGTGAAGCCAGACTGGTTGATGTATGGTAAAATTTTATCTTTCAAGCCTGGTGACCCAATACTAAAGGCCAAGGGAAGCACTTGAATCAGAAGTTATGTTTGCTATTGGTTTACTTATCAACAACTGAAAGAAAGATTTCAACTGGATAAAAAGTGCTATGGATTTGACTTTGTTAAAAATGAATTGGAAATCTCATTATATGGTAACGATGAACATATTATTGCTAAGATCTATAAAATGTTATGCGAATTAAATTTGGAAAATGAACATGAAAAACATTGTACTATTCAGTGGGCAGGGGAATTTTGAATATTTATTTTATGTGATGCTTGAACAACAGGAAAATATGTGGACGAAGGGATTAAAATTTACATTAAATTATAATCTAAAAGAAAATTTCTATAAATGATGTATCGTTGGTATTTAAAACCACATAAGTTATCCAAGATGTATAAAGGTATGTCAAATGAATGTTGGAAGTGTAAAAGTAAAGAAGGGACTTTTTATCATCTATGGTGGACATATGATAAAGAAAAAAATGTGGATTATGATTCATATTTTGATATAGAAAATTTTGAAAATGGAGATAAAAATAAAACCAGAACTTTTCCTTTTGAGTCTAGTGGAAAAAGTACTGGAGAAAAAAATTGAAACTTTGTTATTATATATATTAATAGCAGCAAGACTGTTGTATGGGCAAACATGGAAGGACACTGATTCCTATCAAGGACGAATGGTTGCAGAAGTTGGCAGAAATGGCAAAACTGACCACTGTGAATAAAGAAAAGAACATAAGTACTTTTCTTTCCACATGGAAACCACTTCTGAACTTCATGCTCAAAGTGGAAAAGAATGAAACTCTGATTTTGATTTTTTTACTGAGTAGATTGATAGATCTTTACAGAAATGGCTTGTTCATATTATTATGAAAAAGCAAAAGGTTATGATTTGATGTTAATGCCTTATTTTGCTGCAACAGAGAGAGTCAGAAGTCAATGTTTCTTTTTCTTTTCTTAACCTCCCTCAGTTCTCTTGCCACTTTTCCTCCCCACTGCTTTTCTATTTACTTTTGTATTCCTTATTTTACAATATTGTATAACTCAATAAAACTGTTAAAGGAGAAAAAAAGAAACCAGAAATGCCTAAATATCTTAGGGCGGTGATTACTTGAGCAAGATTTCATCAGCTAAACACTACGGTTAAATATCAAAGATTCAACTAAGTCCCTTATAATTAACAGACTTTTATTTGTGGAGCTCCAAAGACAGAACATGGAATACATCTGTAGGTTGAATGTCAATTGCAGAAGAAAGAGAGAGATCAAAGCAGTTCAGTTGAAATCTACATATGAGTCTGATTGCAGTAAATTATTGGAGTAATACAGAAATGGCATTTTCATTCTTTTTCTTTCTTGTATTTCATTTTTATATACTATGTTGTTAATGTTCTGTGTTTAAAATTCTGTTTCTTGATATTGCCTAACAGCTAATCAACAATAATTTCTTTAATTTGCACATTAAAACAATGTTGGATTTATTAAAAGCTAATATTTTGGAGTTGATTTGACCCTAACTATAACACAACATTCTTCATTGCTTTCTCAGTTCAGTTATGAAACTTCTTCAGAGGCTTTAAGTGATAAAAGTCAATTCCCCTTTTTCAATGAGTTACTCCCCAAAAAAGGATTCCAGTACCCAGCAACTGTCCAACTCCTTCTCTACTTCAGATGGACCTTGATTGGTCTCTTTGCTTCAGACACAGAAAATGGAGAGAACTTCATGCGAATTTTTACTCCTATGCTTGTCAGGAATGGGATTTATGTTGTTATATCACAACAATTCTCAACAACTGGACCTACAGCAGCCCTCGGGGAGGCCCTCTCTAAGTGGAGACAAGTCCATGTCTTTGTTCACTTCATGGAATTAGATTCCGTTTTGGACAGAATTCTTCCTTTCCATTTAACATTTGAGGATTTGTCAGGACCCACTAAAGGGAAAGTCTGGATCCTCACAAATTTTACACACTATAAAATAAGCAACCACAGACTTTTCAAATATATTCATAGTATTTGGAACTTTGGCTATCTGGGAAAAGAAAGGCCAGTGGATGATGCCTTTGATCCCTATTTCTTTGTGGAAAATGAATTTGTAAATCATTATTTTCGCTGTTTTCTTTCCAAGCACATCCGTTCTGTCAAAGGCAAAAGATGCACCCAGAAAGCCCCAGTGGACACCCAGTGGAAAAGGAACAGGATCCGGATTGTAAATGACCCCCTTTCATACAGTATCATTCAGACTCTGGCCCAGGCCATGAATGCTGCCTATTCCTCCAGAAAGAGGAGGAGAAGGAAGGAGAGCGAAGAGAGGTTGGGGTCTCCAAGGCTGCAGCCGTGGCAGGTATGGGGTCCCAATAGGGGTCCATTAATTTTGGTTCCTTTGGAGAAGGAGCCCAAAGGAGAAGGAGGGAATCATCTCAATCTGCTTGTCAAGCACAGGAAATCATGAAGTCCAGGCAGTTCAAATGAACATAAAGGTTCACCCCAGGCTCATGCTGTCCACAAGAATCGGAACCACCAACGGTCAAGGCAAACAGGTGGTAGACAAGTGTCCACAGAATTCTCAGGGAGGGCTGGACCCAGATCTCCTGTGGGTGGGACTCAAGACCAATGGTGCCTTTGACGCCCTCACTCAGGCTCAGTCTGGTCATCCCCTACCCCACTTGTGCTACAAAAGATCTGCAGGTTTGGGCAATCTAATTGTTCAGGGTGAAGAAAGAATAGATAGCAGGACAGACAATTTTGGATATTAAACATGGCTTGTGCTAAAAGGCTGTGTACATAAGTAAATTCCTGCATGTATGGTTTATAAATAGGATCACAGAATTTTACCATTATGAATTTGTAAGAGCCCCTGAGACCATCTAGCCCAACCCCTCCTCTCTGCAAGAATCCCAGTTAAAACTTCTCTTACTGTTGGCTGCTCAGTCTCTCCATTCAGACAATCCATGAAGAGGAGACTGAACTGCTCTGCTTCACTGGCTCAGCTCTAAAACAGCTCATCCATTTAGGATATTTTTCTCTTCATTCATCTAAAATCTTCTCTCTTGTAACTGAATTCACTTTTCCCAGATTGACACTCTGGAATAATAGTGAGCAGATCTTGCGCTCCTCATGGGTAACGTGTGTCAGTGGTTGGAAGAGGGCTGCATCCTCCCTTCTCCAACTGAGAGATTGTGTCAGTTGGAAAAGGGGCTCCCAGACCCCTCCTGATCTTCAGCTTTTCTCCTTGTGTTCTTTCCTCCAGCCTAAGAGCAGCTCCTTTGATCTCTTCCTTGGCATATTTCTCCCTCCCTGAAGTTCACATAGATTTTTTTTGCAAATTCTCCTCCAAATGTGGTGCTTGCAAGGGGACCTGGTCCTTGAGTTGGGGTCTCCCCTACTAGAACATTCACTTCCTGAGATCCCTATGGCTGCATTTGCCTTCTTTCCATGAGCCTCACCTGCTGACTCTGATTCCGTGTCCAGTTAGCTACGATTTTGAGAGCATTTCCACAAACATACATATCAACTTTAGTATCCCTCATCTTTCTTCCAGTCCATCATTCATGTTCTTATATGAGACTCTATTGTTAGTCAAGTCCTAGCTGCTAAAATCAGAAATTTTTCTATTGCTTTTTACTTGTGTACTAATCATAAATATTGTTTCTGGAAACTTGATGTTCCTCTTATTAAATTTTATTTCATTCAAAAAGGTAAAATACAAGTTTTGGAAAATAAAACTATTACAAAGACAAGACAAAACAAGACAAAACATTTTTTAAATTGTATATCGTCCCCCCAGTTGAATACAAAACAGCAATAAGAGTTTCTCCCCCTTGTAAAATAGGCTCACAATTATAAACTACACATCTATTTGCAAATACTTGACTTGTCATCTATCTGCTGTATATCAAAAACGTAGTTAACAGGCAATCCAAAAATAAAATAAAATTTCAAAACTTCAAAATTGCCTGTTTTCTGCTATTGCATTTAACTCACAGAAAATTGACAGGGCTTCTTATCTACCACAGGCCACCAGAATCATTATCTCTGACCCATCCAGAATCTGTCCAGGGTTAAACATCTTTGTTTGATTCTTAATAATAATGCATTTCTTTAAAATTTTAACTAGGATCTTTCCCAACAATTGCTTTCCATTCCCCAAAGTCTTGGACCTCCTGTAAATTGAAACACGATGCCTCTTAAGACTTGTTTTCCAGTTAAATTGTTTTCCAGTTAAATTTTAAAATGGGGCGTTTTAGTATGTTATATTTGGATTAGATATGATTTTGAATGATGTTTTATTTATTGTATATATATTTTGTGTGAGCTGCCCCGAGTCCTCCCCAGAGGTGGGGTGGCATATAAATCCAAATATAATAATAATAATAATAATAATAATAATAATAATAATAATAGCGACAAGTCCATTCCTCCCTCTCCCTCAATTTTCTGGAAGGAATCCATCTCATCCGTCATCCGTTCTGTCCACTGTGAGTCTTCAGGGTCCATGGCCTCTCCAGCAGGGGTGGGATTCAAATTTCTTAACAACTGGTTCTGTGGGCGTGGCCTAATTTGTGGGTGTTATTTGGTGGTCATGTGACTGGGGTGGGAGTAGCTTGCTGACTGGGCGTGGCTAGGTGGTCATGTGATGGTTGGCGTGGCCAAGTGGCCATGTGACTGGCAAACCAAATGTAAGTGGTCCTCGCTTAATGACCAGGTCCTCGCTTAATGGCCAGTTGCTTAGCAAGTGTTCTAATTTATGACTGACCTCCACAGAGCTACTTTGGCCTGTTTTGGGGTTTTTGACAGCCTCGCATACACACACACATACACACACACCCTTCTAACCGTGCTATTCTTTGATTCTGTAAGAATCTCCTGCTGGAGAAGGGGGTTGGACTAGATGACCTCTAAGATCCCTTGCAGGCCAGCCCTAGATTGCTGTGCTGCTTCAAAGTCTTCTGAAGCTTCTGAAGAGGTTTATGTCCTTCCTTCCTCTCTTTTTTCCTCCCTCCATCCTTCCATGTATTTATCTATCCATTCATATATCTCATTTACTTTCTCCTCTCTCCCTTTCTTTTTCTTTCTTTCTTTCTTTCTTTCTTTCTTTCTTTCTTTCTTTCTTTCTTTCTTTCTTTCTTTCTTTCTTTCTGCCCCTTCCTTCCATCCCCTTTTCTTCTTTTCACTTCCTTTCTCTTTCCCTTTTTCTTTCTTTCCCTTTTCTCTTTCATTTCTTTCTTGTATCTTCCTTCTCTCTTTCTCTCTCTTTCTTTCTCTCTTTCTGTATCCCCCTTTCTCTCTCCTCCCTCTCTCTTTCTCTCTCTCTTTCTGTCCCTTCCTCCTTCCCTCTCTCCTTTTGAAGCTAGGAAGCCCACCTGAAACACACACATACACACACATCCAGGGGTGGGATTCTCCCAATTTGGCCCTGTTCCATTGTACTTTGCCTCTCAGTGCCTGCAGGCAGGGATTGTGCTTTTTAATCTTTGTGCAGGGTCTTCAAAAAAACATGCAATCAAAAGAAACAAATGAGGCAGCTTAGAAACAAGAGGATGCTCAGAGCAACACCAGTTCTACAGTATCATAGAATAAGAACAGCCCAGAAGAAAGGCAATAGCAGGAAGGAAGGAAGGAAGGAGGAGGAAGGAGGAAGGAAGGAAGGAATGAAGGAAAAACCACCCTACTGAGGGCTGCAGAATCATGCAGCCTTTAACATTTCAGATTGGTGACCCTTCCTAGACCCAAGTGATGCTTCTTATTGTATCTACAGTAGAGTTTCAGTCCCAAAGATGCTCCTTCTCCCCAGGAGCCCAACCTTCAATTCTGGAGGAATACTTCTGCACCCTTTCACTCTTTGTTCCTCAACATCCTTCTTACACAAGCTATTGAACCAGATCAGAAGCAAGAACAACAGTTGCAGTTATGCTGCAATGGTCAGAAATGTGAAAAATGGTCATGTCACTTTTTTCAGTGCCATTGTAACTTTGAATGGTCACTAAATGAACTCTTGTAAGTCAAGGATTACCTGTAGAAAAATACAAGAAGCTTTTTTGCTTGCAAAAAGCTGCCCTAAATACCAACCATTAAATTAAAAATACCTGCAAGACAGAGTTACAAATCGGGCAGGATGCCAGAGCTCCTTGAGCAATGAAAATAGTTAAAATGCAGTGATAACTATCAAACAGCCAACTATTGCTCATAAAGTGAAACTCTTTAGCAGAGAGGTCACTTAAGTTCTCCAGAAAAAGCAGACCCAGGAAAAGTAATGCTTAGAACCATTTGCACCATTTAAAAATACAAGCCAATCTCACTCACCTCACAAGATATCATAAGGAAATCATCCAGATTTAAGGAAAGGTGAGATACCACCCAGAAAGGCAGTAAAAAAAATCAGTGCCAAGCTTGCATCCTGCCTCTTGGAAATCTACCCCAAAAGGACAGTGCCAGATAGTACTAATGCAGTGAAGGAAGACCCCCTCCCCAAATAGAAAAAGAAACCATGAGGCAAGAAAAAATTCAAACACAATACAAATAATTAAATCACAACAGTAGCTGTTGCTTTTGAAGCTGAATAGGAAAATTATCCCATCAATAAACACAGGATTAAATTTCACCAAGCACAGAATTAAGCTTCACCAAAAACCAGTTTTAGACCAAAACTCAGAAAGGGTATGTAAACTCATGTTTGAATGTCCATCCTTCTAGCTAGCCAAGAAGCCTTGCTGAATGTCACTCATCTTGGTTCCCTGTCACTAAAAGCTTTGCTTCATTATTCAATGATTTCTTCAAAGGTGGGAGGCGAAGAGGTCGGGGTTGATATCATGTAACGGGAATGTGCCCCCGCTATTTGCAAGCGGTGGCGCGCTCCGACCCCCATGTACCTGCCTGTTCCCCTGGGGGCCCAGGAGATCAGATACACAGGCTCGGGCTTGCTTATGTGAACGCCAGGTCCGTGGTTAATAAAGCTCCCCTCCTCAATGATTTGATTGGGGAGGAGGCCGTGGACCTGGCTTGCATCATGGAGACCTGGCTGGGACTGGAGGGAGGTGTCCCTCTGGTGGATTTATGCCCGCCAAGTTTCCGGGTGCTACACCAGCCTAGGGCCCGGGGTAGGGGCGGAGGAGTGGCTGTTGTCATCAGGGTGACCTTATGTCCAACGGAGATCACTGTCCCGCAGATAGGCAGATGTGAGCTCCTCCTCATGAAGTGGGGCCCGGGTGGTCAGTGGGGCCTGTTGCTGGCATACCTATCTCCCAGGTGTGTGGCAATGGCCCTTCCTGAGCTGCTTGACCTCCTCTCGGGGGTGGCGTAGGAGTTCCCCAGACTTGTGGTCCTGGAGAACTTCAATTTGCCTTCCCTGGGAGAGGGGTTGGGAGCGGCTCGGGAGTTCATGGCCTCCATGGCAGCCATGAACCTGACCCAGATAATACAAGGCCCGACTCATGAGGGGGGACACACTCTAGACCTGGTTTTTATCTCGGGACAGTGGTGTAATGGTCTGGGGGGGAGCACCAACTATTCGCCCCCTGTCATGGACAGATCATTATCTCCTTTGGCTGGTCTTCCACTATCCCACTCCCCACCACTGGGAGGCAGAACCGATGAGGTGGTTCTGCCCCAGGTGCCTGATGGACCCTGAATGGTTCCAGACAGTGCTTGGACCATTACCTGCCTCCCTGTCTCACAACTTGGCCGAGGCCCTAGCAGAAACCTGGCAACGGGCGGCCTCTGAGGCACTTGACTGGGTTGTCCCCCTGCGGCCCTTAACCCGACGCAGATCCCGGTTGGCCCCTGGTTTACCATGGAGCTACGGAAATGAAGCGTAGAGAGCAGTTGGAGGTCCAGTCGAATCCAACCTAGGGGATCCTACTTCTCCACTCTCAATCGATCCCGGCCACCCTGTTTAGGGTCACCTGCTCCCTCCTTAATCAGGAGGTGGTCCGGGACAGGAGTCAGCGGACGAGTCTTGTCGATGTCATCTGTGAGGAGTTTGACCCTGTATCCTCAGATACGGTGGACAGGATTATGCGGTGGTTGTGTGCCTCCATGTGTTTATTGGAACCATGTCCCTCCTGGTTAGTTTATGCTGCCCGTGAGGAGACATGTGGCTGGCTCCAGGCAGTTACCAACGCTTCACTGCGGGAGGGGTTTTTCCCCACCACCTTGAAAGAGGCAGTGGTGAGACCCCTTCTTAAGAAGCCTGCCTTGGACCCAGCCAATTTAAACAACTTCCACCTGGTCTCCAACCTTCGCTTTTTAGTGAAGGTTGTTGAGAGCATGGTGGCACAACAGCTTCCGGCTTTCCTGGAAGAATCCGAGTACCTAGATCCATTTCAATCGGTCTTCAGGCCTGGTTATAGCATGGAGACAGCATTGGTCACACTGATTGATGATCTCTGAAGGGCTTGGGACAGGGGATATTCCTCTGTCCTAGTCCTATTAGATCTCTCAGCGGCTTTTGATACCATCGACCATGGTATCTTATTGCGGCGTCTTCGGGAGTTGGGAGTGGGAGGCATCGTTTTACGGTGGTTCTCTTCCTTCCTCTCGGGATGCACGCAGTCAGTGTTGACGGGGGGTCAGAGATCGACCCCGAGGACCCTCACTTATGGGGTGCCTCAGGGTTCGGTACTTTCTCCCCTCCTGTTCAACATCTACATGAAGCCGCTGGGTGAGATCATCCATGGTTTCGGGGTGAGGTATCATCAATATGCTGATGATACCCAGCTTTATATCTCCACCACGGACCACCTCAGTGATGCCCTCCCTTTGCTCTCCCAGTGCCTGGAGGCGGTGCAGATCTGGATGGGGAGGAACAGGCTCCGGCTCAACCCAGACAAGACTGAGTGGCTGTGCATCTCAAGAAATTCCATCTTTGGCCATAGGGGAGAGGTGTTTCCCCCTGTGGATAGGGTGCGCAACCTAGGTGTCCTCCTGGACGTATGGCTCAGTATGGAGGAGCAGGTGGGAGCCGTCGCCAGGGGGGCTTTTGCCCAGGTTCGCCTGGTGCACCAGTTGCACCCCTACTTGGACCGAGATTCCCTATGCACGGTCACTCATACGCTCGTTGCCTCCCGTCTTGACTACTGCAATGCTCCCTACCTGGGGCTGCCCTTGTGGACTATGCGGAGGCTTCAACTGGTGCAAAATGTAGCCGCGTGGGCGGTGATGGGAGCGGCCTGATTCTCCCATGTGACACCCCTCCTGTGTGATCTTCATTGGTTGCCTGTTGCCCTCCGAGTAAGATTCAAAGTGCTGGTATTAACCTAAAAAGCCCTGCATGGCTTGGGTCTGGGGTGCTTGCAGGAGCCCCTCCTACCAGCATCGAGGACCAATCACCCGATACGCTCCCACAGGCAGGCCCTCCTGGGGGTGCTGTCGGCCAGACAATGTTGGTTGGCAGTCCCCCGAGGGAGAGCCTTCTCTGTGGGGGTGCCCACCATTTGGATTCAGCTACCTCTATAGCTGCGCTTGGCCCCAGACCTGCGCTCCTTCCACCGTGATCTCAAGACTTGGCTGTTTGCACAGGCTGGCCTGGACTGAGCGGGGTTGGGAATTTTAATTTAAGGGCATTTTAATTAGATTTTAGTATAATTTGATTAGATAATTTGATAAATGTTGTATTTATTGTTTATATATTTCTGTGTAAGCCGCCCCGAGTCCCCCTGGAGAGGGGGTGGCATATAAATCCAATTTTAAAAAAAGTGCTGATTGTCCAGGGAAACATTTCCTCCCAACAGCAGTCTAAAAATTTTACAACAATCCTTCCCCTTTAAGAAAGCCAGCCTCACAAGCTCTGGAGACAGCAAGTCTAGGATGTCTGCCAAGAATGTAATAAGGGTGGAATTCTCCAAACTGCTGATAAAGTTAACAAGGGGTTCTATAGAACCAGATAGAACTGGTAGAATCCCATCCCTACTCTCCAGCCATCTACACGCAGCCTGCCTTCCAACCAGACTCCTCCTTCAGGGGTGCCAGCAGCAAATTACGTTCCACTCCATCCCACCATCCATCCATCCAATCCATCCGATTCAACAATTGTTGCTTGCTTCTGATTATCACCTTTAAGTTGATTTAAAGCCATTGTTATTTTATCAAACTTAAAATAAAGCTTCAGACAAGACTTGCAAGTTTAAAGAATTTATATTATTTAAATCACATCAAATTAGCTTACTCTAAGATCATATTAATTGCCGTATTAATAACAATATAGAAAAATTGATGACCAATGGCAAATTGTTATGCATCACCTTCAGGTTTCATAGGAGAGATTTTAAAATATTCAGAATTATTTGAGTATCATTTTGAAGACAGTTTTTATCCACTTAGTCATCACACCATCCCTCAGGTCTCTAATCACATCACAAAATCATTTGTTTCACTTGTAAAGCTAATGGCAGTATTTGTATCCTGATTAAGCCTATTTGTAGATTAGACAATTGTAGAAGAAAGATTTAATGTGGGATAAGAAACCAAGTTTTCTCCTCTTCAAATTCCTTGATGTTCCCATTCTAGTTTAATCCCTTTCTGGAGAAGAATGAATTTTGGAATATTTCTGACCAGAAACTTTACTTGGACCAAAATGGAGAGATAACAGCAGATGTGATGATCAGTGGCTACTTGGTTCTTCCCAAGGAGGATGTTGAGTATAAGACTCTGGCATATTTTGAAAGTCAGACACTTACCATCGAACAAGATGCTCTTTCACAGCTAAAGTTGCTCAATAAGGTGGGAGAAATTTTGGTGTCTTTTCTCTGTTTTCCAAAGCCTGAGGTCCCATTTCCAGTGGGCCAAGCCTAGAGTCTCCAGGGTGGTTGGCCTTCCATGCCAGTTGGGGTCTTATAATGGAAGTTCTTCAAGAGACAGGAGCTCAGTGGAGTGGCTTTGCAATGAAATCTTCAAGATCTAACTGGTCAAAGGTTTCTTTCTTCATCACAGTTTAATTTTATATTAAAAAATCTAATGGAATGAATGTTTCCTAAATCTTTTACAGTAAGTTTATTCTCAGTTTTAATATGAATATATCATCATACTTAAATCTTTTTTCAATTTCATCACTGTAGACTTTATTAAATAAAAAGTACTTTGTTCTAATGTTAAATTCCAAAAGCAAAAGGGAGGAACTAAATGAAGGATCTGCCAGTTGTTCTACCTCCTGCATCTGTTTAAAGTAGTCAGGGATTTCTTATTTAACTCAGTGAAGACCAGCAGCTGCTGGGTTATTGTCCATTTCTCCCTCCATTTTCCATGGATAGAGAGACCTAACACATTTTCTTTGCCATTCCTATTTTTTTCTGCTCAGTCCCTGCCTCAGTCCAGATGTGTGGAAAGTTGTCCTCCTGGATTTGTCAAGAGGGCTCGAGAAGGAGAGCCAGTTTGCTGCTACGACTGCGTTCCTTGTCCAGAGGGGACCTTCTCCACTCAGGAAGGTGCATGACACTGAGGAAAATTGGAGGCCTTATGGAACTGGATTTCTCCAGAGCATTTTCATGAAATGATAGATTGAAGCTCACTAGTGTGGGTTTTTTTTAAACATGCACAATTTCTGATCTAAAAGGAGTATAATAAAAAAGGATTATAATTAAAAAGGCCTTGAAGGAGGGGCTGTGAAGAGATGGGAGGAGGGGGTAGCTTTATTAACAGCAGAGGAAATATCTCTTATGCTTTTTAGTCCAGATGGGTCCTGCTAAGTTCACCTTTCTAGGAACATCTGAATTCTTTGGAACTTGAATTGTTTTAGATCCACCTTCTGAAAGACCTTGCAATTCCCTTTGTATTGGCCTCCCCTTGAGGATCCCTGAGAAGGTGTCCCTGGTCCATAATGTGGTGCTGTGGATAGTTATGGGGGGAACTCATTACACAAATAGACTGCCAGTCATGGAGATGAATCAATCAATCGGAATAGAGCTGGAAGGGATCTTGTAGGTCTTCTAGTCCAGCCCCTGATCAAGCAGAAGGAACTATACTATTTTCAGGCAAGTAATTGTTCTCACTGATAGGAAGTTTCTTCTTAATTCCAGATTGCTTCCAGGTGTTACAGGATACTGTAGGTATCCTCCATGTCCAATATATTTTAACCGCCATGTGGCAAGACTCAGGATGTTTGCCTAAAAAGAATATATGAGTCATTGTTAACCTCTAATAACGTAGGTTCCTATGAAGATTATCCATATTATACTGCAAATAATTACCATCCTAGAACTTCATATACCTAGCTACATTATTTTTTAAAAATTATATCCTTCTTATGCTCTTTTTAAGGAAATTGTTAAGAAATACTTTTGGAAAATGCCCAAGGTATCAGCTGTTATCCAAAGAAGGTATTTCTTGTAAGATAAAAGCGCAAAATATTAAAGCAATATTGCTTTTTCGCTTTCTCAGATACAGAAAAATGCACCAAGTGTCCAGATGATAAATATCCAAATAAGAACAGAGTCCAATGTATCCCCAAAGTTATAACCTTCCTGTCTTATGAAGAACTTCTAGGCATCATCCTGGCCTCTTTTGCCCTGCTCTTCTTCCTAACCACAAGCCTTGTTTTAATCATCTTCATTAAATACCGAGAAACTCCCCTTGTCAAAGCCAACAACCGGGACCTTTCCTACATCCTCCTGGTCTCCCTCCTGCTTTGCTTCTTGTCTTCTTCTCTCTTCATTGGTCAACCAAGGAAAGCCACCTGCCTTCTCCGACAGACGGTCTTCAGCATCATCTTCTCAGTTGCTGTTTCTTCTCTCTTGGCCAAAACCATCACAGTGGTGTTGGCTTTCCTGGCCACGAAACCAGGAAACCCAGTGAAGAATTGGTTGGGGAAGAGCTTGGCCAACTCCGTCATCCTTTCTAGTTCTGCTGTCCAAGTGATCATCTGCTCCATCTGGCTGGGAGTTTCTCCCCCCTTCCCTGACTCTGACCTCCACTCCCAGCCTGGAGAGATCATCCTGCAATGCAATGAAGGGGCTGTTGTCATGTTCTACGTCACCCTTAGCTGCATGGGCTTCCTGGCTGCCATCTGCTTCACGATGGCTTTCCTGGCCAGGAATCTGCCTGGGGCCTTCAATGAAGCTAAGCTGATCACGTTCAGCATGCTGGTCTTCTGCAGTGTGTGGGTGACTTTTGTGCCCACCTACCTGAGCACCAAAGGGAAATACATGGTGGCTGTGCAGGTCTTCTCCATCCTGGCCTCCAGTGCTGGTCTGCTGGTCTGCATCTTCATCCCCAAGTGCTACATTATCCTTCTGAGGCCAGAGCTGAACACAAAGGAGCAGCTCACAGCCAGAATAAGTGTAAAAACATAACACATCATACCATGCTATTTAAAGAATTGTAAAAGTTCCTTTTATTTGAGAGAATAGATTAATTATTTCCACTTAGATAATATGCAGGAGTCCGATAATAATATATTTATATGTTTTTAAATGGGAAATAGTTGAATGACTGGAATTCTTGTATTTTCCTATTCATCCCAATAAATCTAGCTAAAGAGAACCCTGTGAAAGTCATTCAGTGGAATTTAATATTTGGCAACAAGAACCATGCAGCTTATAGAAAATTATTTGAGCAATTATTCCTACTGTCTTTGGCTGAAAGTATAGATGTGTGAGAAAGAGATGGTAGGAAAAAGAGGGAAGATGCTCCAAGAGTTGTAGGAAATTCTTCTTGAGAACCGTTGCCCTTCGCACCAAGAGGGGGGGGGCATCCCTGAAGGTTCTCTCGCTTGGAGATCCAGTCAGCAGCCCTTTCCCATAGCTGTTCCTCCCCTGGGAAAGAGGGTTTTCTATGAATCCTGCATCCTCCCTCCGTCCCTTTATTGGGTGATAAGGACCCCTTGGACAGCCAAATTGAATCCCCTTCTCCCCAGCCTGCAGGACTGCAACCTCACCAAAAGGCATTGCGAAGCGAAATCCATGAGGTTTCCTGGAGCCAGGCCCTGGTGAATCAGCCACTCCTAAGAACACCTTCTCCGATGTCCTCCTTGCCTGCCTGGCTGGACACTTCTTGCTGGGAGGCACTGGGTGAAGCTTCTGCTTAGAAGCCCCACTTCGGCTCCGACCCCCCAGAGACCTCTTCACCCCACTTCCCCAATAGCCCTTTTCGGCAGGACTCCTGCAGCCTCTGAGCTCCGACGGGACCAGGAGGGAAGAGGCACAGAGCCACTTGCTTAGCCCTCTGTCCGTGTAGCTGGGCTGGGAGGAAGGCGATGCAGGCTCCAATAGCTCTGCTGCTTCCTCACCTGCTGCACTACTTGTGGCTTCCCAGAGAGGCTTGGCGACCTCCGAGGGGGAGTTTCTGCAGGGCAAAGGCGGCAGGTGGGAGGTGGGTAGTGGGCTCCGGCCGAGACGACAAGGGCCCAGAAAGTGAAAGTGATAAAATAAAGAGAAATAATAAGTAGAGGAACAAGAAGTGGGAGGGGAGCAGCCCAGTCCTCCCCTAAACCATTTTCCAAAGTTCTGCCAATCAAGGTGGGGGGAAATTGGGGTTGGGGGGTCCTTTTTGAGTGCAACCCAAGCTAAAATGGCTCAGAAAAGCGGTGATGTCACCCGTTCACCTGCCTGTCAACCGAGTAGCTCTGCCTGGTTTTCCCCCAATGGGATTGGGTCCTGGTTGCGGGTGCTGCAGAAATGCCCCTCCTGGGGCTGAGTTCCCTTGCCTGTCTTCATGTCTCCCTCCAGGGTAGATCCAGTCTTCTTCTTTCCTTTTGGGTCTTTGGGGCTCCATTTTCACAGGCGGGGAATCCAGGCATCTCTGCCGCTGCTTCACAGCAACTAAACGATACACAGAATACATTTTATCTCCAATTCTTCTGAGCTGGCTTTGAAGCCCATTTGGGTCAGAATCAGAAGTGACTGCTGGGTGGTTTCCTAATAGGGCAGAGCCAGACCTTTCCAGGAAGCCATGGCGCCTGCCCGAAGCTTGTGTGGGGCAGAGGCTGCTCACTCTCCCTCCTCAGGTGGCTAGTGGTCAAGGAAGCAGCCTAGAATCTGAAAGGTTCAGGGTTCGAATCCCACCTCTGGCATGAAAGTCAGCTGGGGGGGCACTGGGCCAATCCCTGATCCCAGAAGTGAACTGTCAGCCTTTGTGCATCTGTGATCAAGACACAACCACCCATTCTAAGATGGATTAATAAGAGCAACAAGTGAATCCCACTGTCTTTGCTTCTCTGGATCTGGATCTTCCCAAAACCAGACTGAAGTTTTCCCTCTGGGAGAAGGAGAAGAAGGGTGGAAGAAGCCACTGAGGAGGGGCTGCCCTATGCCAAAACAGCCACACCAGCCACGGACCAGGAAAATACAAACACCACTGACCTTCACCTTCTCCCCACACTGCCGAACACCCCCCCTTCTTTTCTTGGGACAGCAGCCGCAGCACGCAGCCCCCACCTGCATCACCCCTTCTACCTCCCCCCATGGAGGATCCACCACACTCTGCTGCCAATCAACTATCTGCCCCCCATTTTCTCAATATTTGGCATCTAGGAAAACATGCAACCCTACTCACTCCTGTGCTTACACGGTGCCTGGAGGCTGCAAAGGTCTGGATGGGGAGGAACCATCCCAACCCTAACAAAAGACGCATTTCAGCCCACCTGGATCTGGACAGGTCACCTTAAACCTCTTCCCCTAAGGGAGACCAAACCTCGCCTTCTCCAGACCTTGCCGCCCATAGTCGGTCTGAAGCCTGGATGACTCTGTCGACCACTTCCATCTTGGTGAAGGACAGCCCTGCCTCAGTGGCCCTTTCATGGCTCTCTGAAAAAGAGGGAACTGCACACAAGGGGGGATGGGGAGGGGCAGCTCAAAGGGCCCAGAAGGAAACCTTCCAGCTGAGAAGATGGGAAGATGAAAGACAAGAGGATAACAGAGTTGGAAGGGGCCTTGGAGGTCATCTAGTCCGACCCCCTCCCTGCCCAAGTAGGAGACCCTACACAGTTTCTGACAGGTGGCAGTCCAGTCTCTTTCTGAAAGCTTCCAGGGATGAAGCTCCCACAACTTCTGAAGTCAGCTTCTGTTGTTCCATGGGTTGATGGTTCTCCCTGTTAGGAAATTCCTCCTTATTTCCAGGTTGAATCTCTCCTCGATCCGTTTCGATCCATTATTCCTTGTCTGGCCTTCAGGTGCCTTGGAGAATAGCTTGACCCCCTCCTTTCTGTGGCAGCCCCTCAAATATTGGAAGACTGCTATCCTGTCTCCCCTGGTCCTTCTCTTCCCTAGACTTGCCAGGCCCAGTTCCTGCAACCGTTCATCATAGGTTTTAGTCAGGTTGAATCTCTCCTTGATCAGTTTTCACCCATTGTCCCTTGTCTGGAATATGAACAGGATGCAGAGAAGGGAAGGGAAGGGAAGGGAAGGGAAGGGAAGGGAAGGGAAGGGAAGAGAGGGTTTCCCGACTCTGTACCTCACTTTCCCCATTGCTCTGGCGAGGTCAGGAAAAGCCTCCTTAGGACTCTTCCACACACTCTCAGATGGACTGGAAAAGGGGGATTTCTTTCTAATTTTCCTCTTCTAATTTATTTATTTTTTCTACAATTCTAATTTTTAATTCACGGGGAGATTTTAAGAAAAGGCTGGACAGCCCCTGTCTGAAATGGAATAGGGTCTCCTGCTTGAGCAGAGGGGTGGACTAGAAGACCTCCAGGGTCCCTTCCAGCTCTATTCCGATTCAAAATTGACTCATAAAATCTTCCCTCTGCAGGCAGCTTTGTGTATCTATCGCCTGAAACTATGGAATATCAGGGACAGTTTAGATTCCTTGAAGCCCATCAGATTAAAGCCAGCAGATCACTTTGTTAAAATAAAGCTAACCTCAAGTTGTTCCCATGTTGCCTCAGTCATTCCGTCACTCTACAACACTGGCGACGAGGGCTGGATCCACCTAAGAGGCAACCGAGCCAAAGAGCCGAAGCAAAGTCACTACAAAAACAGCCAAAGCCAAAAAAAGCTGCTGTCACTATTCGTGAGCGCGAATTTCCACTTTCCCTCAGTAGAAACCGGAGCTGCTGAGGCAAGATGACTTCAACCCCTGTGTTCCCGCCTTTCAGACCTCCATCAGAGACTTGGGAGTCCTACATGAATCAATTTGACTGCTTCCTTGATGCCATTGATCTTGCCGATATCTTTGCCCACAGGAAAAAGTCTTAGTTTTTAAGCTTTTGTGGGGCCACAGCGTTTGACACTGCCACAGCATTGCTGGCACCACGCTCTATTAAATCTGTTTCATGGGAGGAATTGCAAAAGCTTGTATGTAAACACTCTTCCCCTAAACCCTCTCGCATTGCCAGGCATCCGGCTTTCAGGAGACGGGCCCAGGCTGAGGGAGAGACTATTAGTGGGTACATGGCAGCTCTACGAACAGCTGCCTTACACTGTGGGTTCAGAGATTATCTAGAGGACATGTTGTTGGATCAAGTAGGCTGTGGGGTCAGAGACTTAAGACTACACCTCAGAACCTCCTGCAAGTTCAGCAATGCAATTGGCCTAAAATGCCAGAGGAAAGGGCATTTAGCCAGGATCTGCCAGGCAGGGAAGACTTTTGCACAATCCTAGCAGCCTCAGACAACACAACATTTTCAAAAACAAACTGAAGACTGTTCTACCTGCTCTCAAACCAAACCAATAGACAAAGGCTCTAACAAAATTAGTGTTATTGTTTCCTTAGAAGGGAAGCCTTGCAGAATGGAAGTTGACACTGGTTCAGCACTCTCCATCATCTCATGGAGCACCTTGAAACAACTACTTCCCAGAATGACAAGGAGGAGGCTCCAATGCTGCGACCTGACCCTACGCGACTACCAAGGCAAAGGCATCCCAGTCCTCGGGAAAGGCAAGTTTTTTATTCAATTTCAAAATTTTAAAGGACATTTGCCTTTAGTAGTAGTGGATGGTAGCCTCCCCAGCCTCTTAGGGTTAGACTGGTTCCCTGCCCTTGGCCTTCATATAACTGGAATCCACTCTATTGCCAATTTGGATGTGGATAAGCTATTTGAAGACTATGCAGATATATTCAGTGAAGGCCTAGGCTGTTATAAGGGAACTCCAATCTCTTTTCATTTGGACCCTCCAGCAGTGCCTATTCCTTTAAAACCTAGAAGAGTGCCTTTTGCAATCCGTCCTCAACTAGACAAAGAACTTGATAAATTAATTAACCAGGGTGTATTGGAACCTGTGGACTTTGCAAAATGGGAATCCCCAATAGTAACACCCCCCTCCCAAAAGATGGCAGTTTGAGAATTTGCACTGATTACAAGGTTTCTCTTAACAAGTATTTGCATATCAGCGCATAGCCAGTCCCATTTATCCAACACCTGCTACATTCCCTCCAGCCAGGAACAATTTTCGCAAAATTGGATATGTCCCAAGCTTATCAGCAGCTTCCTGTTGATGACACAGCTGCTGAACTTCAAACCATTGTGACTCATAGAGGCGCTTTTAAGTGTAAGCGCCTCCAATTCGGAGTTAGTGTGGCCCCAGGAATTTTCCAATCGTAATGGAAAGACTGCTTCATGGGTTACCTGGCGTAACACCCTATTTCGATGACATTTTAATATCCGCTGCTGACAAGCCTCAATTACTACAGAGAGTCAGAGGTGTTCTTGACTGTTTCAGAAAGGCTGGTCTTAAGCTGAAAAAAGAAAAGTGCACTATTGCCACTTCACAGGTTGAATTTCTAGGTTACAAAGTCGATGCCTCAGGAATTCATCCAACTGAATCCAAAGTTCGGGCTATTCAGGATGTGCCCACTCCTACTACTAAGACTGAGCTTCAATCTTTCTTAGGCCTCCTTAACTTCTACGCTCGTTTTTGCCCTATAAGGCTTCCATTGCAGAACCTCTACATAGACTCCAGGACAAACAAGCACAGTGGCATTGGGGACCTAGGGAGGCCAATGCTTTCAAAGCAGTCAAATCCTTACTTATATCTGATGCTGTTCTGATTCAATTCAACAAAAAATCGCCTTTAGTCTTAGCTGCAGATGCTTCACCTTTTGGCATAGGAGCCATTTTAAGTCACAGACTACCTAATGGTTTTGAGGCACCCATTGCCTTTTTCTCCAGAACGTTATCTTCTGCAGGACGCAATTCAAATTGATAAAGAGGCTTTGGCTGCAGTTGCTTCTGTAAAAAAAATTCATGAGTTCCTTTATGGCCACCATTTCGAGTTAATTACAGATCACAAGCCTCTTTTGGGCATCTTAGCTGGCAACAAGCAAACGCCACAGATTTCGTCTCCAAGAATGAGCAGGTAGACTGCATTTCTGGCTGCATATTCCTATACCCTGATTCATCGAGCAGGCAAATGTCTAAGCCATGCTGACACTCTCAGTCGCTGTCCCCCACCTACTCCAGTAGAAGATCCTGCACCAGTCAATGATGTGCTGCTATCAGTGAACTCAAGCTGCCCATCACCGCTTCTGATATCGCTCCCACTCTGCCAAGGAAAAGGTAATTTCCCAAGTCCTTGACTGGGTGGGAAGGGGTGGCCTAAAGCCCCTTACTCCCTGACTTTGTACCTTTTAAAATGAGGCAGCAAGAACTTTCCTCCTTGCAAGGCTGCCTACTTTGGGGACCAGGGTAGTTATTCCTGCACAATTGCAGTCTTCAGTCCTGGAGGTCCTGACAATGCCAGGATGAAGGCTTTAGCTCATAGTATGCATGGTGGCCAGGCATGGACGCTCAAATTACTAGCTGGGTGAACACGTGCCAGCCATGCCAGACCACCAGACCATCTCCACCCACAGCCACCCCAGGAAATGGGAGGATTCAGGGGCCCCATGGTCCAGGTTGCATATTGATCTGGCTGCCTTTCTATGGAAAACATTCCCAGTGGCAGTTGACTCCTTTTCAAATGGGTAGAGTTAGCTCTAATGACCTCCACCACTTCAGAAGCTGCAATTAAGGCACTGTGTCACGAATGTTTGCCACCCACGGCCTTCCAGACACCATCGTGTCTGATAATGGCCCCCAGTTCGCATCCTGCAAATTTGAGATTTTCCCAGTGAATCTGGGAATCCGCATGCTCTAACAGCTCCTTTTCACCACCCAGCAATGGCCTGGCTGAAAGAGTGATCAGATCAGCCAGATACCCTGAGGAGGCTGGGGCCTACAGAGTGGCACTCCAGACTCACTAGGTACCTTCTGACCCAGCACACAACCCCTTGTGCCACCACAGATAGATCCCCAGCTGAACTCCTCATGGGTCGCCGTTTGAGGACCACCTTAGAAGCCGGACTCACTTAATGACTGTGGCCAAAGAGGTTGTATATCGCTTATAAGTACTATAAGCTTAGAGCCTTTTTGGAGGCCCCACACACCCACCATTGCTCCCCTCTGGGAAGGGGGGATCCCAAGAGTTTCCAGCGGGATCTGCAAGGGCTTCATTCCCAGTGCCCTCGCCTGGCACACTCAGGCTCCGTTTCTCCATGTCCATGTAGACACCCCAACTAGACTGTGTGGCTTCTCTGTGTCATACAATATAGGTGTGTTTGTGGGAATATACATAACATTTATTTATTTATTTAGCCATGTTTATGTAGTGTATATTGGAGGTGGCAAACCTGTGAGAGCTGTATGGAAGAAAATGTCATTTTAATGTATGCCGATTAGTGTACATTTAAAGTGACCATAAAGTTATCCTATCCTGTCCTTCTATTCTTATTCTTATTCTACATTCTATTCTATATTCCATTCCATTCTATTCTATTCTTCATTCCAATATCTCTTCTATTCTATTCTATTCTATTCTGTTCTATTCTTATTCTTTACTTTTCTATTCTATTCTTTTTCTTTTCTACTCTATTCTATTGTTATTCTTCTTTTCCTTTCTATTCTATTCTAATCTATTCTTATTCTTTTCTATTATCTATTATCCATTCTAAATTCTATTCTCTATTCTATTCTGAAGTCAAGATGGTGGCCTGGAAACATCGTCATGGCAACCGGGTTTGTTTTTTATTAGCTGGGAGTTTTTGCTGCTTCTTCGGGCTGATCCACTTGGACAGGGGGATGCTGGGTAGGCAGAGAGTCGTTGGAGCATACCAACTCCTGAAATCCTGGGGGTCGTTCTTGACGTTCCTGGTGGCTGGTGAGGGAGTAGCCCAGGAAATGGGAGGGGGGCCGTTGTGCATGAGCCTCCATAGACAAAAGGAGCCTCCGCTTTGGCCCCCACAGATCCCTTGGCTCCTCCCTCCGCCCATCCCTCTTCCCTGTCCAGAATGGGGGTCTCCCGCCCCCTCCAAGCCTCTTCCTCTTTCAATTTTTTTTAGAAAAATTTTTTGTAAAATTTTCGTTTTTAATTCATGGGGAGATTTTAAGAACTGACTCTGTGGAAGTCAGACTGGCCAGCAGATCCAGGGAAAGGCTGGAGGGCAGAGGGGATTTTGAACAACTCCATTGGCTCCCAGATGGACTCCAGCCATCTCAAGCCAAGAGGAGGCCCCCCGCGACCCCTTCTCCTCTCCCGAGAGGCCTCCGGGGTATCTGTCCACTTTCCTGGGCACAAGATGACCACTGAGTTTGACTCTGTCCAGGCTTCAGATATTCAGCCGGACATGGAGTTCCCCACGGGGTTTCCAAAGCTGGCGGAGCCCCTGTGGATCCCCAAGACCCCCAGACTGGACAAATCTCCCACTTGCTTTTCTCCCTGAGATTCTCTCCTTTCCCCTTCAGATCATGATCCATCTGATCTCTGTCTGTCTCTGGAATTGGAGGCTGTTCCTCCCCTCTTCCTTCCCTGAGCTGGTTAGTGTGGTCCTTGGATTCACATCTGGGGCCGTTTCTCTTCCCACCCAGGAGGAAAAACATTTCCATGGTCCCCTCCAGTTTCACACCCTCCCTTTCTTTCTCAGCCTGTGGGGGCTCCAGTGGGGGCATCGGACCCCCTCCCAGTCCTGGACCACAGCGGGTTTCTCTGCCTCTTGGGAAAGGTACCTTCCCCAATCAGAGTCTGCCTGAGCCCCATCATCCATTGACAGATGAATGATTGGGGCCCAAGAGGGTCTTTCAAAGGTCGCTCCAGCTCAGAGTACTTTGCTAACAATGTTTCTCTCTTTGTTCAGGGCTTGTTTTTAATAACTGTTAATTCTACAGTGCTGAAGAACACTCAACTTGTTATTTGTACTTTAAAGCAGGGATCCAATCTGGTTGCCACCCAGACAAAGGACAACATTTCAGGTGTGGGTTGTTTTTTTTTTTAAATAATAAGCCCATTTGCATCTTGGAACACTAAAGGTATTTGTGGAATAGCTAAAAAGAAGGCAGTGGCTTTACAAAGGGAAAATGGTGACTCTTTGTTTGAACAAGAAATGCAAATTCTCTGCACCTGCTGCTGAGGCAGGAGTGTGTGTGTATATAAAAATATACTATATTAAAAGATTTTAATATATTTTGTTTTCTATTATAACCTGTAATCCATTTAGAATTCCTGGGTAGGGGAGATATAGAACAGAACAACAGAACAATGGAAGGGACCTTGGAGGTCATCTAGTCCCACCCCTCCTCAGGCAGGAAACCCTTCAGACCATTTCAGACAAGATGGGCACCATAAAAAATGTAACATACATAAAGACAAATATCTTATGCCTCCATCTCTCTCTCTCTTCCTTGGGGGGGGCAATATGAGGAGGGGGAACAATGGGGACATCCAAACGGATCCTTCTGGGGTCTCCCAGCCCCTCCCTCCCTCCCCTCAATCCCCACTTCCTCTGGTTACCCCCAACATTTCCCTCCCCTAATCTGCAGCCCTTCTAGGATCTGGGGTAGAATCGGGGCTCTCTCCTCCCCCAAAAACAGCCCCCAAAGATCACCTCAAAGGGAGGGTCTCCACCCCTTCACAAAGGGGTAGATCTGGGGGACAATTGAAGGGAGCAACTGAGAACTCCCCACCCCCATTCATCAATTCCCCTGTGGCTCCCCTCACCCCAGGTGTTGATCGAGTAATGGGGGACTGTGAAGTGGGGAGTCCTGGTCTCTCCCATAATTCAGGGACCTAAACGGACATCTAGTCAACCCCTCCATGCCCAAAGAGGAAAGTCTAGCTGAGAATAGTGAAGAGAGCAAAGAAAATGGAGGGTCCCCGCAGGTGCCATTGACCGCCCCCTTGAGCTGCAGCCCCCAAGACTGAAGGGATTCCCCCCTCCCACTTTCAGCTTCGTTCTCTGCCCCCGAACGCTCTCCTCCTCCTTCAGGTGAAGTCACAAAGGACTCTGCCCGGCGACTGATGACGCAGGACCAGGGAGAATTCCCATTGGTGCTTCACCTCGTTCTGGACCCTCCCAGCTGAAAATGCCGGGTCTCCCTTGCTCGGAACGTCTGGACAAAGCGGCAGAATTTGCATTTCTTGTTCAAACAAAGAGTCACGATTTTCCCTTTGTTAAAGCCACTGCCTTCTTTTTTTTTAGCTATTCCACAAAATCTTTAATGTTCCCAGATGCAAATGGGCTTAGTAAGAAAAACAACAACAACCCACACCTGAAATGTTCCTTGCTTTAAATTCTGCTTTAAATTACAAATAACAAAGTGAATGTTCTTCCGCATTATAGAATTAACAGTTATTAAAAACAATCCCTCAGAGAGAAACATTGTTAGCAAAGTACTCCGAGGAGGAGTTGATCTTTAAGGACCCTCTTTTGGGGGCTCGCAGACCCCCATTAATCCATCCAAGAGTTGTGGCAGTTGGAGCATTTGGTGAAGGAGGAGATCTCCCCAGGAGCTCTCACGGCCCCTCCAATCCCCTCTCCTCCCCGCCCAGCCCCTCCTTCCGGGGGTCTCCTTCCCACCTTCGCTCCCGGGGATCCGGCCCAGCGCTCCCACCAGCAGCATCAGGGGAGCCCAGCAGAGCCCATGGATGCCGCCCCACAAGCGCCCCCAAAGAGGGGAGGAAGACGCGGAGGCTCCCAGCCTCAGAGGACCAATCGGGGCTCTGAACTGAGGCGAGGACCTCCTTGATTCCCCTCCTTGAAAGACGCGTCAGGGACATCCTGAGGTAAATTCAAACAGCCCAGAGAAGAAAAGGCGGGGGGAGGAAAACGCTTCCTTTCCACCCGCAGCAACCAATCAGAGCGCAGATCCCCTCAGGCGGGAGCCCGCCCTCACTCACGAGAAACGAACGGAAGTACCAATGGGAATCCTCCCTCTGTAGCGTCATCGGTCTCCGGGCAGATTCTCACTGGACTTCACCGGCGAGAGAAGATAGTTCAGCGCAGAGAGAGAAGCGGGGAAAGTGGGAGGGGGAACCTTTTCATTGTTGGGGGCTGCGGGTCAAGGGGGGTCAGGCCAGCCCTGGAGGGAGCGTGGACCTCCTTTGCCCTCCCTCCCAATCCGCGGTGGAGTGGGGCTGCGGTGGAGGAGAGAAGGGGAGCCGCAGCCCCACAGCCAGCGAGGACTAGGGGATTGATTGGGGCGTCCTCGGGCACCTTTTCTCCCCCCACCCTCTCTCTCACACACACGCATGCACGTACGAATGCACGCACGCACGTACGCACAGTGGGAGCGTCCCTCCCCAATCACGTGGGGTCACTGCCCTCCCCGCCCCTCCCCAAAGCTTCTGCCTTTGGCTCCCTTCCTGTCAACGGGGCTGCCGGAGGGCCGGTTTCACCCTCGGCGTTGTGTGGTTTTCTGACCCACCGCAAATGGAAGGTCAATTCTGGTTCAAGAAGGGAGGTTGTTGATGTGAATGGGGGAGAAATAAGAGGGGGAGAGGAGAAGCGGGAATCCCTGTCAGAGAATGGTGAAAAGAACAAAGAAAGTGGAGGGTCCCCTCAGTGCCTGCCATGAATCCCCCTTGAGATGCAGCCTCCCAAGACTGAAGGGATCCCCCTCCCACTTTCGCTCTCTGCGCCGAACGCTTCCTCCTCCTTCAGGTGAAGTCACAAAGGACTCTGCCCGGAGACCGATGACGCTCACGCAGGAGAATTCCCAATGGTGCTTCTGCTCGTTCCTCGTGGGTGAGGGCGGGCTCCCGCCTGAGGGGATCTGCGCTCTGATTGGTTGCTGCGGGTGGAAAGGGGGCGTTCCCTTTTCCCCGCCTTTTATTTTCTGGGCTGTTTGAATTTACCTCAGGATGTTCCTGACGCATTTTTCAAGGAGGGGAATCAAGGAGGTCCTCGCCTCAGTTCAGAGCCCGGATTCCACCTCTAGGGCTGGGAGCCTCCGCGTCTTCCTCCCTCTCTTTGGGGGCGCTTGTGGGGCGGCATCCATGGGCTCTGCTGGGCTCCCCCTGATGCTGCTGGTGGGGGCGCTGGGCCAGATCCCCGGAAGCGAAGGGGGAAGGAGACCCCCGGTAAGGAGGGGGCTGGGCGGGGGAGGGAAGCCCTGGAAAACTCTCTGCACTAGGTGACCTATAAGGTCCCTTCCAACTCTGATTATCTGTTAGCTGACTTCACGACTGTCATCCCCAATTCGGGTCTGAGCCTGGTGCCGAGGCCAGGAGGAACACCAGAGACGAGGTGCTGGTTTTGAGTGGGGGGGGGCTACGATGGGTTCTCCCGGGTTTGGCCAGCCCCATTGCTAACGTTACGGCTGGTCCCGCGAACCGCCAAATCCCACCCCTGGCTGGCCCCTGCCACCCTGCCCCGCCCCTTCCCGGAGTGTCCACGCAGCCCATTTTGAACGCAGGTAAGTGCAGGGCCCGCGCGGGGCCTGGGGAGTGGTGAAAAAAACGGACCTTCCGGAGGTCCTGGGAGGCCACGCCCACCATGGCCACGCCCACCCAGAAACCGGTCAGAGAAGCATTGCTGGGATTGCAGGGAACCCGTTGCTGGGATTTTTTTTTTTAATTCATATTTATATCCGCCCTTCTCCGAAGACTCAGGGCGGCTTACAATTTTGGGATACAACCCAATGCGCTCAGCAATAGCCTTCCTTCCATTGTATATGCCTGCTTATTACTAAATGGCATTTTTGCAAAGTCAGCTTATTGCCCCCAACAATCTTGGGTCCTCAATTTACCTACCCGAGAGGATGGAAGGCTGAGTCAACCTTGAGCCTGGTGGGATTCGAGCCTGCAATAATTACAGGCAGCTGGAACTAAGTGCTAGGCTATTAACAGCCTGCACCACCAAGGCCCTTTTGGAAGGGCCACCTCTCAGGCTTCAATTGCTTTTTATTGGAGCAGCCCAAGGAAAAGGGCCAAAACGCCAAGAACAAAGGATTCAGAAAGCTTTCTACATGTTCACCAAAGGAGAAGGCGGGATAATAAGAAATACCATCTAATAAACCTTTAGTAATGCTCTAACAATCTGTCCTATTGGTCTCTAGCTCTCCCTGTTCCCAAGCCTTGGCTAATGAATGCTCCAGCAGTTATCTCATAACACATTTGATTTGCTCCAGGCCGTCTCTGTTCCTCACTTTTAGCTGAGGCCTGCAAGATGCCTAACTCTTTCTTGCTTCTATCAGCTTTCTAATTAGCCAGGATTGTCACGAGATTTCCACATGCGTATTTCCTGTGGATAAGAATTCTTCGGTCTTGCCAGGCAGACTCCACAATGACAGGCTTCCCGATTGACTTTCAAGTGTGTGTGTGTATGTCCTGGCTTTATTTTAGTAGGCAGCCCATCACAAGTGCAGCCGACCCTCTTGTATCTGGCTCTATTCAGATAACAGATAATCAGAGTTGGAAGGGACCTTGTAGGTCATCTAGTCCAACCCCCCGCCCAAGCGGGTGACCCCACACCATTTCTGACAGAGGACAGTCCAATCTCTTCTTGAAAGTCTCAAGTGATGAAGCTCCTACAACTTCTGAGGGCAACTTCTGTTCAATGGGTTGATTGTTCTCACTGTCAGAAAGTTTCTCCTTATTTCCAGGTTGAATCTCTCCTTGGATCAGTTTCCATCCATTATTCCTTGTCTGGCCTTCGATCCTTTGAAAAATAGCTTGACCTCCTCCTCTATGGGGCAGCCCCTCAAATATTGGAAGGCTGCTCTCCTGTCTCCCCTGGTCCTTTTGTTCATTAAAATCAGATTAATAGAGTTGGAAGGGACCTAGTAGGTCATCTAGTCTAACCCCCGCCCTCAAATATTGGAAGACTGCTCTCCTGTCTCCTCTGGTCCTTCTCTTCACTAGACCAGCCTTGCCCAGTTCCTGCAACCATTCTTCATATGTTTTAGCCTCCAGTTCCCTCATCATCCTGGTTGCTCTTCTCTGCACTTTTTCTAGAGTCTCAACATCTTTTTATAGTGTGGTGACCAAAACTGGATGCAGTACTCTAGGTGTGGCCTTACTAAGGCTTTATAGAGTGGTATTAGTACCTCCCTTGATCTAGGTTTTGTCCCTCTGTTAATGCAATTTAGGGTTGCATTAGGTTTTTTGGCTGCTGCTGCACACTGCTGGCTAATTTCTCTTTGTTTCTCTCAGCCTAATTTCTCTCTGTTTCCCTCAGGCTAATTTCTCTACCTTCCCTCTTGAGAGAAAAGAAATATATCCATTGAAAAGTTACAGGTAACAAAGCCTAGCAGTGGGCTTGCAGGCCTCCCAAACCAAAGTTTTAAACTAACACAATTGCAAAATGTACTAGAAATATTTCTAATGGGCTGACTTTGTCTCTGCAAAGTTACGTACTTGTACGGAGAGATTTAGAACAGGCAGAATGAAACTGGGGAGATGAGGAACTGAAAGTAGCAAATGGATGAGAGCTTCAAATGTCCATGGTGTTTATGGAAAGTGACAGTCAGTAAGAAAGTAAGAAAGAAGAAGGAGGGGAAACTGGAATGCGAATGTCAACAAAAAGAAAGTGTAAGAAATGTGGCTTGAGATGAGAATGGGGTCCTTTGATTGATAGCAGTCCTTGAAGGCCTCCATTGCATTGGTTTGTTAATGTGAGTTTTCTGTGATTATTATATCTCTTGCTTCTTTCTTTTGTCCCAAATTGTTAGAAACAATACACCTCTATTCTTAAAGTAAGATTTATTGCTTGTGGTCTGTCTTTGGTTTTTATTAGAATTTTCCTATGATACCCTGAGGCCTCTTTCTCCCCCCCTCTAATTTTTCCTCTCAGGCGAGGGAGGCCTCTTTCCCCAATCAGGTTAATTTTTCTGTTTCTCTCAGGCTTCATCTCTTTACAACCACCATATATCAGTTAAACATACCTAGTAATTCCATTATTCAATTTCCTCCTCAATTTTTGTTTTTAAATAAAAAATTCTCATTTGGCAAGCGGTGTGGTTCCTGGTTTCACATCTCAATACAAACATGACCATAGTCACTATTCATTTTGTTTGCTCAATTTCATATCACATTAACCTTATTAGGATTAAATATTAAACTTATCCAATTCCAATTCATATGATAACATTTCATTTTTCTTAGGATATTCTCCTCTTATTTTACAATGTTATTTAAAATCCTCATCTCATTTCTAAGTTCATTTCCCATATTACCTTTTTCTGTCATATTTGCAATTTGATCACTCCTTATTTTATTAATTCAAAATTGTCCCCTCTGGTTAATAATTCGAGCCAGCCACCTTCAGTTTATCTTAATACCATCTCCCTAATTACTATATAAAACACACACACACACACACACATTTTGTCAGATTCCACATTACATTTTCTCAATCACCTTATAAATCATCTATACGTTACAAAAATATTACTCTAATCAATCAATTATAGGAACTGATATTAATCTTTCCATAATGGTACTCATTTCATCATTCTCCCCTTTTTTCTTATACATCACTAATCATTAATTGATATATAATATTTTTATTATAAATCCCCAATTCCATATTTATTTCATTAAATTCCATGTCTAGTGTAGCAATAATTCTTTAATAACAGGAAAGAGAAAAAAACTAAAAAAAAATCACATCAGTTACATGCTTATTTATTTATTTATACTTTTTCTTTAACATATGTGGGTATTTAATAAACAGTGTATTGTCAGAGTCATCTTACGTATACATAACAATAGTAATAATAATATTGTTTGCTTGTATATAATAGAATTCTTCCAACTTCTAATTTCTACTTTTATTATCTAACCATTGAGAAAAGAAATCCCATCCATTTCTGCACAATCTAATATTTTCTGGATTATATTATCATCTGAAGGAGTTTCCTCATTTTTCCAATGTTGGGTGAGCACAGTTCACAGAAAACATGCAGCTTCAAATATATGTTCCCTTTATTATATTTTTCTGGCAAAATACCTAACAAGAATATTTCTGGCTTTAAGGCAATACATGTTGCTTTATCATTTTCTCTAGTCATTAATGTATTTTAATCCAATTTTTTTTGTGCCTTTGGGCAGGTCCACCACATATGGTAATACGAACCGGGAATCTGGTTGCATTTCCAACATTTGGCGGACATGTTTTCAAACATCTTTGCTAGCCTTGCCTGTGGCAAATGCCACCTGTAGAACATTTTATACAGGTTTTCCCTGTACGTAGTTGCCATTGTCAATTTATAGTTTCTACGCCAAAGTTTTTGCCATTTATCTAATTCTATAGTAGACCCAATTTTTTTGTCCAGGTTATCTTTCATTTGTTCATCTTTTTTTAAAAAAATTTGTATTTATATCCCACCCTTCTCCAGAGACTCAGGGCGGCTTACAGTTTTTGGGATACAACCCAATGCGCTCAGTAATAGCCTTCATTCCATTGTATATGCCTGCTTATTACCAAGCGGCATTTTTTACAAAGTCAGCTTATTGCCCCCAACAATCTTGGGTCCTCACTTTACCTACCCCGAGAGGATGGAAGGCTGAGTCAACCTTGAGCCTGGTGGGATTCGAGCCTGCAATAATTACAGGCAGCTGGAGCTAAGTGCTAGGCTATTAACAGCCTGCACCACCAAGGCCCTAAATATATAATATATATATCTTCCATTTTAAGGCTTCATAAATAGCTATATATTTTCTTTATTAACTTTTCATCCCCACCTAATAGTATCTTATCAAGTATGGTTGGCTCTTTATAGAAACCATATCTCTTTACATGTTTTTCGCCTCTTATTTGCAAGTGTGGCCATTGTGTGAGATTCACCCCTTGATTTGGCAATTCCTGTTTAGTTTTAAGTTCCCCTTTCTCATTTAAAATATATATGTTACAATCTTTCCCAAGTTTATCACATTTGGATCTATCAGTGCTTCCATTGTTGAAAGCCAGACTGGTATTTTCATATATTTTTTGGCTTTAACCTTTTCCCATACTAGGAGTAGAGCGTTCCTTACATAATGTCTTTGAAAGTGGAGAAGCAATAATAGTTGCGATGGCAAAAATGCCTTTGGAACTTGAGAGTGGCCGTTGGCAGAGTTGCTTCCTTGGGAGCAGAAGAGGCTGAACTAGAGAGACTTTCTGGTCTCTGATGGAAAGAGAAACCACCAGAAGTTGTGTTTTTCGTTGATGTTCATCATGTCTTCTGTGTAACAAGGAGCATTTCTGTTCCTTTCCACCAGATCATCAATCATGGTCATCAGTTCGGCCACCTGAGCCTCTTGTTCTGCTCCTTTGGCCTTGTTGTTGAAAGCCAGGCACCGGTTCCGCATTGAGCAATATATTCCATCAGGTTGTCATCTCTGGAATATATGAAATTTGCAATGGATTTGCCTTCCAGTTCATTTTTGTGGGTGACCAAGAGGATTATGTAATCCTTGGCTTTAAGGCCAAACATCTCTTTGATCAGCTGAGCCATGTCCATCTCCTTCTTGGAGGAACACAAAGGATCCATCACGTGCAGAATGACGTGGGGACCTGGGGAGCAAAGCTTCACACCCCTGCTCACTTCTGCAGCAGTATACTCGTCTGGAGAACTGGTATGAAAAAAGCCTGGTGTATCAACCACCACAACCTTCCTGCCATTCAGCTGCGCCTCCTCCTTTTGGCATTCTTCTGTTACTGACCAAGGTGTCCACCCAGTCTTAAAGACTTTGTTTCCCAGGATTGTGTTTCCAGTCGCACTTTTCCCACTTAAGTCTCTGCCCACCAGGACAATCCTCCGTTCACGCCCTGCAACCCAAAGGTGAAAAGAGAGAAAAGGACACTGGTCAACAGCATACGGCCATTGTAGCCTGTCCCTCCACCCAGGAGAGTAGCTTCCACCCCTCCACCCCCCCAAACACCCACCCCCAGGGGCCAAGACTTTACCTTGGATGCTTCCAGCCATTTCCAGACCAGTCGCACTGCACGAAACCCGGGATTTCTGTGTGAAAAGCAAACCAGAGTCAGCCAAAGGAGAGGCTACCTTGCCGGGAGGTTGCCAGGAACTCCCTTCCCTCAGAAGACACAGGGAGGAATTGGAGGGGGTGTAAAAATGAGCCACCTCCTGCTCACTGCCCTTGAGGCTGACCCATCTGATCCTTCCCTCCCTCTTTTTTATGCAGACCATCAATTCTTTGGAACCTGCACTTTGGGGGTTTCAGGAATGAGGGTTGGGGTTGATGTCGGAAGTGCCTGGCAGCTCCCCACAGCTGGCTCCATGCTTGAAGAGACCCTGTTCTCTGGGGCTTTAGCTGCTCCTGCTGCAGCTCCAGATTGTCTCCAAGGGTCGCCCCAGATTGTCTTCCTCTAGGTTTGCCCCCCCACAAAGCACTCGGGAACCTCCCTGCCCCATGGAGTGGGGAATGGGGACTTTGGGGTCTTCTCATCCAACCCCTGTTCAAGCAGAAGACAGTATATCATTTCAGACAAGTGGCTGCCCAGTCTTTTCTTTAAAATCTCCAGAGATGGACCATCCACAACTGGTATCAGGCTATTCTACTTCTCCTCCTCCTCCTCCTCCTCCTCCTCCTCCTCCTCCTCCTCCTCCTCCTCCTCTTCCAAAGAAGATGTCAAGTTACCTCAGCAGGCGTTCCCATAGGACAGATGCAACTGATCGCCTCGCTCCATTGACCGAGCCCTCCTGGAGTCACAGCTGCACATCGGAATTGGTACTGACGATTTAGGTGGACATCTTTCAGGGTGAATTGATCCTTAGGGCCTTCTTGTTGGAGACTTCTCCAATTCTCCTCTCCCGCAATCCTATATTCTACCTGGTACCCGGAGACTGAAGCTTTCCCAATGGCTGCCACATCGATACTGATCTGGAAACTATTTGGGTGCACTTGCTCAACCTTAGGAGGGGGAGGACTTGTAACAGCAGCTTCCAGCTCCTGATGTTTCTTGAGGACCTCTAGGATCAAGGTTATACTTTTGGTTTCCAGCATCCTTAATGAGTCAAAGAAATCCTTCATGCTCTCAGTGCTCATTTTCCAGAACATTTCAGCAGCATTAGGGATTCCTCTGTTTTCTTGGGGAGCAAAGAGAGCTGAATAGTTGAATCTGAAGTGCAGAGGGGTTCCTGACTCGTCCTGAGCACATGGCAGGTCAGCCTCTTTGAGGGCCTCCAGGATAGGTAGGGTTCCCCCATCCGCAAAGTTGATCAGGAGTTGGATGTTATCCTTCAGGTCTTTTCCCAACATGGAGAGCATGGCATCAAAGACGCGTTTCTGGGTGTGAGTTGAACGGGAAAGGAAGGCCTGGGCCACGAAGCAGATGGCATCCACATGGTCAATGCCCCCTGGGATGGAGAAAAACTCCAGGAGCTGCTCCTCAACCAGTTTGTCTTCCTCTGCGTCTCTCGTGCCTTCAAATCCTGGCATGTCAATGATGGTGAGAGAATAGGGAATTTGGAAACCCTTCTGATGGTTTACCACATAGGCTGTTACTTCAGACATCCTGCTTCCAGCTTTGCTTCTCTGGGTGGTTTCATGGATGAGTTTGAATCTGCAATTATCTTCCCACTGGACACCCAGGATATAATTGATCATCCCGTTGATCAGAGTGGTTTTCCCACATTCTTTTGCTCCCATCATCAGGATGACTTTGTTGGGCACTTCCAGGTTCTCCTTTCCAAGCTGGTACACGAGACAGGAGGTGGGGGCATCTGAGGAGACTTTTTCCAGAGGAAGGGCGAACACCAATGGCTGTCTGTCCTCCACCAGGGAGCTTTCCTGAAGGAACTGGGGAACTATGTTGTCTGCACTTTCTTCCTCCAGTGATGTGGAGACCTCCAACTCCTTGCTGGGGACACCAAGAGCTTCATTATCACACACGGCTGATACCCGTATTCTGTATGCCGTCTGGGGCTTCAGACTTTCAATGGGATAAAACTCTGTTTTTCTCCCTGTCCTTTTTTCAGTCCACTGGTCATTTCCAGCTCCAGCCTCCACCGTTCTGTACCCCACCTTGTACTCCTTGACCACAACTCCAGAGGCAACGATGCTGGGGCTCATCCAGGCCACAGAGATGACAGAAGATGCTGCAGTGACCATTCTTAATTTCTCAGGAGGGCTGGTGGGAAGGGTCTTTATGGGTGGGCTCAGGTCACTGGTGTTACTACGGCCCGGCTTGCAATAAGCAGAATACTGGAACTGGTACTCTGTGTTTGGGAGAAGATCCTTCAGCAGGAATGTCACCCTGGCATCCTCTGTCCTCACGGTCTTCCAATTTTCCTCCCCTGCAACCTTGTACTCTACCAGATAGCTGGAGATGGCAGCCTTTCCATGTTCAGCTGGTTGAAACTTCAGTTGAATGCTGTCGTGTCTCAGTTCAGTTATGAGGAAAGGGAGAGGTTTTGAGGGAAACTCAAAGTTTTGGTTGATCACATCTCCATCTTCGTAAAGGCATATTGTGGCTCCTGGGGTGTCCACATCTGGGAGTGAGGCCACCACAAAGCGGACATTCTCATTGTATTGGTTGATACTGAAAAAGTCTTTGATGGACTTGGCAGCTTGGCGAGCCTTGAGGGTCTTCTCCTTGTCCTCAAACCAAGCCAGGCCTTGCTTGACCTCAGGAGGGGGACTTTGTTGACTTCACTGATTCTGGCAAGAATTGTTGCTGGAGCCAACTCTGAAAGTTCAACAGAAATGGCTCCTTTTTATATAAAGAGGTGAATATAAAGGAGACCACATAGACATTCTGGGGGTCCAGAACTATTTCTTCCATCTTGTTCTGAGATGAGATAACTTGGATTTCACTTAGAATAGTCAGATAAGATTTGACAAAGTTCATTTCTCTTTTCTTGGTGTCCAGAAATTCACGGAGTCTTTGGCTGTTGAAGGGAGACTGGTTGACGGACATCAAGATGTCCACCAGGGTACCTTCCTTCTGTCCTCCTCCCCGGATGGAAGGCAACACTCTGGCCAGCTGTTTCTGGAAAGTCTGCCTGTGTTGCTTGCACAGATCCTTGAACTGCTGGATCTTCCTCTTGATCTCGGGGAAGGTCTCAGCAATGGGATCCATGGCTAGATCGTTGCTTTGCATCTGGATTTCGTTAAGTTCCTCCAAGATCTTTTCAGCATCAAAGATCCATGCAACATTGATCTCACGGACCATCTTAGCAGCTTTGGTGTCCAGCTTGGTCAATGGGTAGAGCCAGACCCTCATAGGCACAGCCTTCTCCCCATGTTCCCCTAACAATTTTGGGAGAGTTTCATAAACTTTCACAGCATCTTGGAAAGTCACTGGATTTTTCTCCAGAGAAAAGTCTCCATGGAACTTGCATCTGAACTTCAGAGCATTCTCTTTCTCCTCCTCATGTAGCTTGGCCTCTACTTCTCCTGTCATAGCTATTTCCTTCATGAGTGTAGCATGGAGATTTCCTTCTATATTTTTTACCATCTCCATTGAAGAAACATCTCGGTCAAAGACGAAGAATGCCTGGGCTCCATAGAGGATGGCAGTGACCACATGGGTGGCTGTGCCATGCTCAAAGACGGCTGGGTGAGAGACATTCTGGATTCCTAGGTGGCTCATTGTCAGCTGTTCATACCTGGTGGTGGCTTTGTACTGAACGGTGACTCTGGCCTGTTGCTTGGACTTCTTGGTGTCATGAAGATACTCTGCTGACCCTCCCACTTCAACCAGCCCTCCCAGGAAGCTGGCCTTGAGGGAGGCTGAGATGTTCAGAGCGGAGGTCTTGTCATCAATGGTGTCGGATGCTATGATTTCAGTAGCTGTCTTGGGCTGAGGCTTGATGGTCAGGTCCTTCTGAAGAGAGCTGTGGTCCCAAAGGGTGACACCTGCACAGAACAGAAGAAAACATGGTCATAAATTGAACACTGTCTTCCAAAACACCTGCAACTGGACAGTTGACCTCCAGAGAGGTGGGACAAAGGAGACATCATTTCCCCTAGAGGGCTCCTTCATTTGTTCTATCCAGCCACCACCAAGGAAGCCTCCTGTCTGTTTTGCAAAATACCACAAACTCCAAAGGCTTTTGACTGAGTAGAGAGGAATGGGAATTGCTAGGCACATTTTGATCTCAAGGAGATTTCCCATTCCGTGGGAAGCCATGTTTTTCATCACATGTTCTAATGCATCTAATACACACCTGCACATCCCTCACTTCACCACTCTGTGTGAGATCTGAACTTTTTAAAAATATTTTCCAAACCATTTCAGTGACTTTGCCTCGTGGTGTAACCAGAACAACCTGGAACTGAACACACTCAAAACCGTAGAAATGGTGGTAGACTTTAGGAGAAACCCTCCCATACTACCACCTCTTACGATACTAGACAACACAGTATCAACAGTAGAGACCTTCAAATTTCTAGGTTCTGCTATATCTCAAGACCTAAAATGGACACCTAACATCAAAACATCATTAAAAAGCACAACAAAGAATGTTCTTTCTGCCAACTCAGGAAGCTCAAACTGCCCAAGGAACTGCTGATCCAGTTCCATGAAGGAATGATGGAGTCTGTCATCTGCACCTCTATAACTGTCTGGTTTGGTTCTGCAACCCAACAGGACAGACACAAACTTCAGAGGATAATTAGGACTGCAGAAAAAACAATGGCTACCAACCTGCCTTTAATCGAGGACCTGTATCCTGCACGAGTCCAAAAGAGGGCTGTGAAAGTATCTACAGGCCCCTCACATCCCGGACATAAACTGTTTCAACTCCTGCCCTCAAAACGACGCTATAGAGCACTGCACACCAGAACAACTAGACACAAGTTCAGTTTTTTCCCCAATGCCATCCCTCTGCTAAACAAATAATTCCCTCAACACCGTCCAGCTATTTAGAAAGCCTGCACTACTATTACTATTAGTCTTCTCATCACTCCTTATAGCCCATCCCCTCCCACTTGTGACTGTATGACTGTAACTTTGTTGCTTGCATCCTTACGATTTATATTGACTCTTTCCTAGTATGATTTGATTGCTTATTATACCCTAGGACTATTATTAAGTGTTGCACCTGATGATTCTGGACTCTTGACGAATGTATCTTTTCTTTTATGTACACTGAGAGCATTTGCACCAAGAAAAATCCCTTGTGTGTCCAATCACACTTGGCCAATAAAAGAATTCTATTCTACTCTACTCTACTCTACTCTACTCTACTCTATTCTATTTTATGGAGCACTTGGGAATGGAGCATTTTAGTTTAGTTTACTTTACTTTATTGTCATTGCACCTCATACAATGAAATCAAACACCATCTTCAGTGCACATCATGACCATGAAAATAAACACAAACACACATCCTTCACACTCCACACATTGAACCAAAACCCCAACACCGCACCAATACAGTAGAATTCTATGCAGTAGAATTCAACAAAGCTACTGCCCTGGGATGGAAACTGGTTTTTCAGCCTATTTGTCCTTGTTTTTATTATTCTGTTTTTACCTGACTGTATCACTTGGCCTCCTGCTCCGGTGCTGCGGTGGTACTGAAAGAAGTGAGCCAGGGGCCATGTAGATTCCTGCTGCACATGGCTACCAGTGCTGCCGCAGCGAGGCAGTTGTCAGAGTTTGGAGCCACAGGGCCCCTAAGGTGAGCTGGTGTGCATGTTGGGCACTTCCATCTCTGCCTCGTTGCAGGGGCACTCCAAAAAATTAAGACACCCCACAAAAATAAGGCCTAGTGCTTATTTCAGGACCCAGAAGAAAATAAGAGTGGGTCTTAATTTTAGGAAAACATAATATTAGCAGACCATGGGTCCAAGAGTCCCACACTGAAGTGTCCCTGGGCTGAGCCTGTACATTGATGGCAGCCCCAGTCTTCTTCCCTCCAAAGTTTCCCACAGGAGATGCTCATCCGCCTCCTTCTATTCCAGCTCCTACCTGGGATGAGGGTATCCTTGCGGCAGTCGTACAGCATCCCCAGCTGGAAGGGGCGGCCCAGGGCTGGGGTCTCAATGGTGTCCTCAGCCTGGGCCATGGTTGGCTCCTGCATGTCGCTGACGCTTCTGGTTCCCTGTAAGAGAGAAGAAAGTTTTGGAGGACATCAGAACTGACCGATGACTCTCCGAAAGGATGCAGGATGTGGGCACAAGCCACACTCCACCAACTGATGTTGGTTCAGTTTGTCAGGGAATTCCACAACCTGTGTCCAAATGGAGTCAGAAAACTGTGACGCAAACTTGAAATTTTATATAAATGAATATATATTTCCAATATTATATTGGTTTGCGCATGCCCGCAGATGGTGGTCTGGGGGTGAAAGGCTCCGGAAGAATGGGAGCTTTTTGTCGGCCTGCTGGGGAAGGGGGCTGGTGCAGTCTTCCTCCGACCCCTTGGACTTGTTCCTTAGGAACCTGGCTGTCCCGGGGGGTCAGAGATGGTCGTGTGTGCCAATCGGGGGTGTAGAGCTGCCGGGTTCTTATCTTGGCACCCGATCGGCTTGTTATCTGAGGCGTAGCAGCGTAGTGGCGGAAGATGGGGGTGGCGGCTGCCGCGGCAGTCGGAGATGGCAGCGGAAGACAGCTTGGAGCTAGTGGCAGTGGCGACGGAGGTGAGAGCTTCGTTGCTGCTTGTGAGGGTGAGAGCCTCACAAAGAAGGATGGCTGTGGGGGCTGGGGCAAGGATAAGGTAGCTGAGAAGGCATTTAACATCTTTGAAGACGGCTTGGAGCTAGTGGCAATGGCGATGGAGGTGAGAGCTCCATTGCTGCTTATGAGGGTGAGAGCCTCACGAAGAAGGATGGCTGTGGGGGCTGGGGCAAGGATAAGGTGGCTGAGAAGGTATTTAACATCTTTGAAGGCAGGACTAACAGTGGAGAGAACGAAGATCAGGGCGGCGGCTCTGGAAGGCAGCGCTTTGGCCTGGCGACCGGTGATGACCAGGCAGGGGCTGAAGGAGTTTTTAGTCATCGGAGGAGGAGCCCCTGTGGAGGTCGGAGCCCTGGGCCTTAGGCCTTCATCTACTGCTGCCTGGGAGTCGCTGCCTGGACTGGCTGAGAGCTCTGGGGGGTGGATTTTGATCCTCCCTGGGAGTCTCTAAGCCCCTTCATTGGAGGTTGTGTGGGCAGCAGGACCTAGTTTGGTTCTTGCTGGTGGTTCTCTCGGCTTCTGCTTTGCCTGTTCTCCGCAACCAATAATTCCACCTATTCCATGGACATCTCCTGATTCTGCTATTTGTACATCTCTGAACTCTGACTTTGCACTTTATCTTCTGCACTTTAAAGACCTTTGATATTTATTGCTGCTCTAATCTGAATTCCCTTCTCTGTTGTCACCGACCATTGTCCTTGACTATTGTCTGGCCTGCTGTTGTGAGAGAACAGCAGGCTGCTCCATTGTTCCAGCCCGGTGAGAACCGCCATGGTGGGAGAGTGGTGGTTGGACCATATCTTCATCTGGCCCCCCTGAGGGATGGTGAGAGAGCCTTCGGGGGTCACAATATGATAACTGTAGGTGCTGGTTGCAAGGACTGGAGACGATGATAAAGACTTCTTAATTCTAATATGTTTTAACATCAATTATTTGTGGCCGTTTTTATCTTCCCTATCTTCTGTGTTTTAATTTTTATCATGATTTTGGCTTATTCACCTATGGAGCTGCAGGCCTACAGGACTGTTCCCTTGTCTCTAGTATAGCCATGGGGGTGTCAAGAGCTTACCTTTATGACGGATTGTTAGATCTCGAGAGGTGGCATTGCGCGACCAAGGGGGGTAATTTTAAATTGGGCAAAGGGAAACTTTTAAATTTTTTGCTTCGCTATCTTAAAGGGTTAGGGAAGGGGAGGGTTGTCCGCCTGGGCATGTGGATGATCAATTTTGCCCAGAAAGGAAGGAACTCAGTCCAGCCCAACTGGGGATCGCTGTGGAGGGGGAGGGGGGCCCATTGGACTCGGCGGCTGAGGCGGGGATGCCGATCCCCAGGGCGATCGGACTTGGCAGGGGATGGAGAGGCGGGTAGTCATATCACATGAAGGGAACACGCTGTCGCTATCTAAGAGCTGTGGCATGCTCCAACTCCCATGCCTCTGCCCACTCCCCCGGGGATACGGGACTTGGAGATCCTGGGCTCAGGTTGGTGTATTTTAATGCCAGGTCCGTGGTTAATAAGGTTCCCCTCGGTGAATTGATCAGGGAGGAGGCCGCGGACCTGGCCTGTATCACTGAGACCTGGTTGGGGCCGGAGGGTGGAGTGCCTCTGGTCGATCTCTGCCCCCCAGGTTTTCAGATTTTGCACCGGCTGCGAGCTCAGGAGAGGGGTGGGGGGGTCGCTGTTGTTATTCGGGAGACCCTGATTCCAAGGGAGGTCACCATTCCGCAGATAGGCGGGTGTGAAGCCCTCCTCTTGAGGTTGGGGCCTGGTGGTCGGTTGGGCCTGTTGCTTATATACCTATCCCCCAACTATGTGGCAATGGCCCTGGCTGGGCTGCTTGATGCCCTCTCGGGAGTGGTGGTGGAGTTCCCAAGCCTTTTGGTTTTGGGTGACTTCAACCTGCCCTCCCTGGGGGGGACGTCGGGATTGGCCCAGGAGTCCATGGCTTCCATGGCAGCTATGGACCTGACCCAAATAATACAGGCCCCCACACACAAGGGGGGCAACACACTCGACCTTGTTTTGTCTCGAACGCTGGCGTGTGATCTGGGGGTGGGCATCGTGAATGTCCAACCCATAGCATGGTCAGATCACTATCTCCTGCGGCTGGTCTTCCAACAAGTGGCCCCACACCGTTGGGATGAGGAGCCACTGAGATGGTTCCGCCCCAGACGTCTGATGGACCCTGAAAGGTTCCAGACGGAACTGGGGTTTTGCCCGCCTCCCTTATCCACAGCTCGGCCGAGGTACTGGCAGCCACTTGGCAACAGGCCGCCACTGAGGCCCTCGACTGAGTTGTCCCCTTGCGTCGCCTCACTCGCCACAGATCCCGGATGGCTCCTTGGTTTACAGAGGAGCTCAGGGAGATGAAGTGGCGTAGGAGGGGGCTAGAGAGCAGGTGGAGATCGACCCACTCCAAATCCGACCGAGCCCAGCTAAGAGCCTATATTAGGACTTACCTGGTAGCTTTGGGGGTGGCGAAGAGGTCATACCTCTCCGCTCTCATAGCGTCCTCAGACGACCGCCCAGCTGCCCTGTTTATGGTCACCTGCTCCCTCTTACATCGGGAGACGGGGTTGGATCCTATGCAGGGTAGAGCTGAGGAATTTGGTCAGTATCTGCTGGATAAGATCGCTCAGATTCGGGAGGGGTTAGACTCTAAATTGCAGTGGTCTGAGGAGGGAGGGACAAGAAGTCCAGTCCATATCATCTGGGCTGAGTTTGATCCTGTTTTCGAGGATGAAGTGGACAGGATTATGCGACGCTTGAGTTCCACCACATGTTTATTGGACCCGTGCCCTTCCTGGATGGTGTATGCCACCAGGGAGGTCACGTGTGGCTGGCTCTGGGCAGTTGTCAACGCTTCATTAAAGGAGGGCTCTTTCCCCGCCACCTTGAAAGAGGCGGTGGTGAGACCCCTCCTGAAGAAGCCTGCCCTGGACCCAGCTGTATTAAACAACTCTCGTCTCCAACCTTCGTTTTTTAGCAAAGGTTGTTGAGAGTGTGGTGGCTCAACAGTTTTCGCTTTTCCTGGATGAAGCGGACTATCTAGATCCCTATCAATCGGGCTTCCAGCCCGGGTTCAGTACAGAGACGGCATTGGTCGCACTGGTGAATGATCTCTGGAGGGCGCGGGACAGAGGCTTTTCCTCTGTCCTGGTCCTACCATGTTTCCCCGAAAATAAGACCTACCCCGAAAGTAAGACCTAGCACTATTTTCTAAACCTGCCCTAATATAAGACCTACCCCGAAAATAAGACCTGGTGTAAATCTCCAGTTCCAGGAAGACTTTTCAGGGAGCAACCATGCACCCGCGAAACACCCCCCCCACACACTCACACCCACTATTTGGCACCATAAATATATAAGACCTACCCCGAAAATAAGACCTAGTGTGTTTTTGGGAGCCAAAAAATATATAAGACAGTGTCTTATTTTCGGGGAAACACGGTATTAGATCTCTCGGCGGCTTTCGATACCATCGACCATGGTATCTTATTGCGGTGCCTTGAGGGGTTGAGAGTGGGGGGCACTGTTCTGCAGTGGTTCTCCTCCTACCTCTCGGGGCGTTTGCAATCAGTGTTGGCAGGGGGGCAGAGGTCAGCCCCAAGGGCTCTCGTGTGGGGTCCCGCAGGGGTCGGTCCTCTCGCCCCTCCTGTTCAACATCTATATGAAGCCGCTGGGCGAGATCATCCGAGGTTTTGGGGTGAGGTATCATCAGTATGCTGATGATACCCAGTTATACATCTCCACCCCAAACCAAATCAGTGATGCCCTCTCTGTGATGTCCCGTTGTTTGGATGCGGTATGGATCTGGATGGGCAGGAACAGACTACAGCTCAATCCAGCCAAGAATGAATGGCTGTGCGTACAGGCATCTCGCTCCAGTGAGTATATTCCACCTTTGGCCATGGGAGAGGTGTTACCTTCTGTGGATAGGGCGCGGAACCTGGGGGTTCTCCTGGACTCACAGCTCAGTTTGGAGGAGCAGGTGGGAGCCGTGGCCAGGGGGGCCTTTGCCCAGGTTCGGCTGGTTCGCCAGCTCCGCCCTTACCTGGATCGAGATGCCCTTCGCACGGTCACTCATGCACTTGTTACGTCCCAACTCAACTACTGCAATGGTCTCTATGTAAGAGTGCCCTTGCATACTATCCGGAGGCTCCAGCTGGTGCAGAATGCTGCCGCGCGGGTTGTGATGGGAGTCTCCCGATACTCCCATGTTATGCCCCTCCTGCGCAAGCTGCATTGGTTACCGGTTGCCCTCCGGGTGCGATTCAAGGTTTTGACATTAACATTCAAAGTCCTTCATGGCATGGGTCCGGGGTGCTTGCGGGAACGTCTCCTGCCGATATCAAATACCGGTCGCCCTGTGCGAGCACATAGGTTGGGACTCCTCGGGTTGCCGTCCGCACAACAATGTCGGCTTGCGGTGACCTGGGGAAGGACCTATTCTGCATCGGCCCCTGCCTTATGGAACCAGCTACCCGTTGAGCTCCAGCTGGCTCCTGATCTCTCCTCTTTCCGGCACGATCTAAAAACCTGGTTGTTTTTACAGGCTGGGCTGGACTGATCTCCTAGGGGAAAGGGTGGGTTTTAATTTCGATTTTAATTCAGTTTTATACTTGTATTTTGGCTTGTTTAGTTTAATTTCTTTTTAACTAATTTATTGTTCTGTGTTTTTATCTGTGAGCCGCCCCGAGTCCTTTCTGGAGAGTGGCGGCATACAAGTCAAAACAAATAAATAAATAAATAAATAAATAAATAATATACAGCAAACAAGATGGCCACAGAAGCAGGAGCATCATGAGGTAAATCAACAGGTAAACCCCAGAACAGCAGACAATAAAGAAAAAAGGCAGGAAAAAGAGAAACTCCCCCTTCTCCCCCAGCAACCAATCTTAATGTAGATTTTTCAGGCAGGAGCCCACCGCACCTTCCAACCAATCAGCGACAACCGTGTGCTCTGGCCCAGTGTACACTGCTGTTCAAATTATTAAATGAAGTAATGGGAGACTTCAATTATCCTGATATCAATTGGAAAACTAATTCTGCACCAAGTGAGAAATCAAATAAGTTCCTAACCAACCTAGCTGACAATTTTGTTGTCCAAAAGGTAGAGGGTGAACTAGAGGGATAGCCATACTGGATTTAATTCTTACAAACACAGAAGAAACGATAGAGGGAGTTGAAACTGCAGGAACCTTGGGTGAGAGTGACCATTTCATACTAGAATTCAACATAACACAAACACAAGCAATAGAACATAATGACACCAGAGTCTTGGATTTTAAAAGAGCTGATTTTAATAAACTCAGAGAGAACTTGGGAAAGATTCCATGGATGAAAATCCTAAAGGGCAAAACAACTCAAGAATCTTGGGAAACTCAGAAAAGTATGATCATAGAAGCCCAGACCAGCACAATACCACTGAGAAAGAAAAACAAGAAATCCAAGATGAAACCAGCATGGCTGCACAAAGATCTGCCTGGAAAATTGAAAGAAAAAAAGGACAAGTACAAAAAAATGGAAAGAAGGACATACAACTAAGGCAAAATATCAGCAGATAGCCAGAATCTGCAAAGATGAAGTCAGAATAGCAAAGGCTCAGAATGAACAAAGGCTTGCAAAAAAAAGTCAAAGATAATTAAAAAAAAAGTTTCTTCCAACATATAAATAACAAGAAAAAAAATCAAGGAAACAGTCGGTCAACTAGAGAGAGAAGATGGCAAGGAAGCAACAGGCAACAGAGAGAAAGCAGAACTGCTTAACTCATTCTTTGAATCAGTCTTCATGCAAAAAGAAACTAGCTCAACCCACCAAAAACATAACTGTAATAGACAGACCAGAAATAAAAGTTAAAATAAGCAAAAAAAAAAAAAAGTAAAAGAACAACCTATCTGATCTTGATGAACACAAATCACAAGGGCCTGAGGGATTACATCCCTGAGTTTTAAAGGAGCTGGCAGAGGTCATCTCAGAACCACTGCACCATATCTTTCAAAAATCCTGGAGCACCGGAGAACTGGAAAGAGCTGATGTGGTTCCCATCTTCAAAAAGGGAAAAAACAGACCCAAGAAACTATAGACCCATCAGCCTAACATCAATACCTGGGAAGATACTGGAAAAGATAATAAAAAACAGATCTACCAACATGTAGAAACAAGCAAAGTAATAACTAGCAGTCAGCACGGGTTTGTTAAAAGAGATCATGCCAAACCAATCTTATTTCACTCTTCAACACAGTGACTAAATTAGTAGACCAGTGAAACACCGTGGACATAATAGACTTCAGCAAGGCATTCGACAAAGTAGACCATAACCTACTTCTTGGTAAGCTAGAAAAAGTGGGATAAATAGCACCACTATCAAATGGATTTGTAACTGGCTGACAAAGTGTACTCAACGAGTAGTCCTTAATGGGTCTAAGTCTACATGGAGGGAAGGAAGCAGTGGGGTGGAACAAGGTTCCGTCTTAGGCCCAGGAATCTTCAATATCTTCATTAACGACTTAGATGAGGGAATAGAAGGGGAACTTACCAAATTTGCAGATGAGACTAAGCTGGCAGAGTACCCAACACCCGAGAAGATAGGATCAAGATCCAGATGGATCTCGACATAATTGAACCCTGGGCCATATCTAACAAAATGAAATTCAATGTAGAGAAAAGTCAAGTCTTACACTTAGTCAAGAAAAAAACCCAAAGGACACATATAGATGGGTGAAACCAGACTTCTTTTTTAAAAAAAAGTTTTATTATTTTTTACAAGACAAACAAGACAAACATAACATAAAAAACATAAACTAACATCACATTCAAGTGTGTCGGTCGGTCACAAATCTCGGTGCCATCCCCTTACCATCAATACTCTCCATTGCAGAAGAAAAGAAAAAAATATACAGAACAAACAAGAAATAATAATAATGAGAAGATGGGCGGAGCTGGTGTCGCCGCGAGACGGAGGTGATCTTGACTCCTGAGATCACCCCCGATACTGCCGCTTCGGGATGGTCCCCCGGGATCTAAACCGACTGGTAGGGTTGGTGAAAGTTGGGGGCGCCTTCTGTTGATCCCAGGGACGTCGCAAAGTCCCTGGTTGATCCAGGACAGCCCCTCTACCCGAAACGTGCTGAGGCAGCCATCGGGCTGAAGAAGCTGTGACAGCTCCTGAGGAATGAGATCGGAAGAAGTTTGTCGGTCGGTGAGATCATATTGTTTTTAACCCTTTGGGAACACCCTAGTAATCCTAATGGTGTGAAATTGAGAGCGAGATGGACTAGGCGGCGGAAGGGATTGGGTTTGAAAGTAAAGAGTTTTGTTTCTTCTTTCTTTTATGGCTCTAAAGACTTTCCTTTTACTTTTTCCTCTTGGGAGTTCTTGAATACCTTTTATATTTTTTGAATTTTGTCTCTTTTTGCCTTTTTTTGGCATTGGGGCTCTAATGTAATTTGGTTATTTTGATTTGGTTACTTTTCATTTTTGCATATAAGAAATGTCTTTCTTGTTTTGAATAAGACAAGAAGTGATACATTTTGGGAGCCATCTGGCAAGGAAGTGAAAGTTGGTTGCGAGATACAATATTGCTACCTAGAGGCTCGTTATCTTATATAAAAATATACATTTGCAAGGACTGTATCCAAGGCTCTGTTGATTAGAAAGTACTGGATAGGTGCTTTTGGAATTTCTTTGAGCCTGCAGTTTGGAACTGAAGAGTAAAGCGACCTTGGAGAGTTTTAAAATAAAAGAACTGGATTTCTTCGAGAGGCAAAAACAGTGGAGCTGCAATCTTTCCTCTTTCACTAGTTAAGCCCTGGACTTTGCATAGTGGCAATGGAATAAAGAGTGATCTTGCTTCCTGCCAAGGCTTTTTACTGTTTGGAATTTAATTCTTCATAATTGGAGCCCCTAAAAATATATTTTGTTATTCTTAAAGGATATTTTACTACTTTACTATTTTTTATTCTTTATTTTTTTGATTGATATCTTCCTATTTTTCAATCTTCAGCCTTTTTTCTTTCGAGAGTTGGTTTTTCACTTTGTACATTGGAAACAAGACAGTCAATTATTGGACCTTTCTTTTTTTCTCTCCTTTTTCCTTTTAAATTCAAGTTTTTTATTTATACATTCTTTTCTTAGTTTCCAATTTTTACCTTTTTTTCAAATTATTGATATATTGATACGTAATTGAACCCCTCTTTTTTCCTTCTTACTATTTCTTCCCTTTTTCTTGTTAAACAGGATTGTTCCTTTCCCTTTTTATAACACTAATTTTTATTTTTATTTTTTGTTATTGGCCTTCATTCCTTTTTTCTTCCTCCTTTTTGGAATTGGTGCTGACAATTTCTGCAACAATGAGTAGAAGATCTTCAATTCCACAAGTAATGGTTCCCACAACAGAAGAGGCAATACAGAAGATTCTACAAGCAGTAGGTGAGATTGGAAAGAAGTTAGATAAGACAGATGAAAATATAAGGGCTTTACAGCAAACAATGGAGAAATATGGTGAGAGGATAAAGAAGTTGAAGAGCAGCAAGAACAAAGAGACAAGGAAATGAAGAGTTTTAACACCAGATTAAGGGAAGTTGAGAGTGACCATAATGAATCTCTGAAGTGAAGTTGATAGATCGGAATTCTATTTGAGATTCCAAAATGTCGAGGAAGAGAAGGGTGAAAATTTATTGGAGAAAATGACACAGATTCTGGCAGAACTGCTAGAAATAATGGAAGAGAAGATGAGGGATGGAATAGATGAAATATTTCGTGTCTTTACAAGATATGCAATGAGGAATAAACTTCCAAGAGAAATTCATATTAGATTCACTAAGAAGAGTATCAAATCACAAATATTGCAAGCAGTCAGAGATAAGACGTTGAAGCACAACAATAAAGATGTCACAGTACTGAAACAGATACCAAGAAGAATAAGAGAGAGGAGAGGAGAATATGCATTTTATCCAGAGAATTACTGAAGAGAGGAATAAATTATAGATGGCTAATACCAGAAGGCCTCTTGTTTGTGTGGCGGAACAAAGACATAGAATTGACACAGTGGAGAAGGCAGAATCATTCTATGATGGCTACTTCAGAGGAAAAGAGGAAATGGAGGACATGAAGAATTGATCGTGGAACTTCCAAAGGAAGGTGCAATGATAAGTGAAGAAGAAGAACAACTTGGAGCAGTAGGTGGTTTACCTAGAGAACAAAAAGAAGTTAGAACGACTAGAGCAAAACAACCTATATATAAGACTTAAAATGGAAGGGAAAAATTGATTTCAATGAATATAAATGGACTCAATTCAATTGCCAAAAGAAGGAAAATATTTCATAAATTAGAGAAATTAAAATTTGATATAATTTGTCTGCAAGAGGTCCATATTAAAAAGCAATATGAATATGTATTAAGGCAAAGAAAGTTAGGAAAGCTATTTACATCACTGGCTCAATGTAAAAAGAGGAGTGGCTCTATATATTAAAGATACAATTATTGCAGAATTGATTTATACAGATGAAGATGGGAGGATTTTAATGGTGGAGATAATGGATAACAATACTAAAATGCTTTTGATAGCAATATACGCACCAAGTGAGAATCAAGAAGAATTTTATAAGAAATTATATCAAAAAGTGATTGAATTAGACTATGCAAATATCTTTCTGATGGGAGATTTTAATGGGATAATTAATGATCAACTTGACTACAAATCTGAAAGAACCAAAAAGAAAATTAGAAGAAAGCTACCCAAGTCCTTTTTCAAATGATAGAAGAAATGAATATTAAAGATATATGGAGAGAGAGAAATATTGGAAATAAAGAATTTACTTTTTATTCAAATAGACATGAATCATGGTCAAGAATAGATATGGTATGGGCATCTGCAGATATGCTCTCCGATATACAGAAAATTCAAATCGAAAGTGGGACCTGGGCGGATCACAATCCACTGATAGTTGCCTGGAAAGGACAGAGGAGAAGATCTAGATGGACATTAAATAACATGATTTTGAAAGAAGAAGAATTTAAAAAGAGAATTGAGACAGAACTTATCTTTTTTTTCAAGGAAAACAGAAAAGAAGATACATCATTACAAACTCGTTGGGACGCGATGAAGGCCTATACAAGAGGATTGACAATTGACTACATAAGGAAAAGAAATATTAAACGGAAAAAGACATTTAAAATATTGGAAGATGACTTTATGAAATTGGAAAAAGAACTACAACAATCACCGCAAGGGAAAGATATTAAAAGGAAAATGGATGTGATTAAACATAAAATGGCTTTAATGGACAAGGAAGAAGTAGCTCAAAAGATTAAAGGCGCTAAACAAAATTATTTTGAAAATGCTAATAAGCCAGGAAGATGGTTAGCATATAAAATTAGAAAGGAAAGAGAAACAAAGAAAATTAGCCAATTAACAGATGGAAAAGGGAATATACAGCGTGGGAATGATGAAAAGAAAAAATTATCCGAGACTACTATGAAAAACTCTACTCTCAAGAAGATATTCTAGAAGAAAAAAATTGAACAGTATTTACAAAAGACAAGATCACCACAGATACCTAAAGACATTGAAACAATACTAGAAGGGAACATAACCATGATGGAATTGACAGAAGCCTTGAAGAAACAAAATACAGGAAAAGCACCAGGCCCAGATGGCTTACCGGGAATTTACAAGACCTTCCAGGAAGTGTCAAGCTCCCCTTCTAGAAGTGATGAATGAAGTGCTACTAAAAAAGAGAATACCTGAGACATGGTTGGAAGCTTATATTACCCTTATACCTAAAGAAGAAATGGACCTACAACAAGTTAAAAATTATAGACCTATCTCATTGTTGAATTCAGATTATAAAATCTTTGCCTCAATTCTGGCAGAAAGAATGAAAAGATACTTAAATGAATTTATTCACACGGATCAAAATGGATTTTTGCCAAAACGACAAATCAAGCAAAATGTGAGAATAATTTTAGATACTTTGGAGTATTATGAAGCACACCCTGAAAAACAGATGGCACTGATGTTTTTAGATGCTCAAAAAGCACTTGACAACGTGAACTGGCGGTTTATGATATTGCAAATGATGCAAATGGGCTTTGGAAAAACTTTATACAGGCTATTGAGACAATATATATAATCAAACAGCGAAGATATTGGTAAATGGAGAGTTGACAGAATCTATAGGGATAAGAAAAGGAACTAGACAAGGTTGCCCTCTGTCACCCCTGCTGTTTGTTTTAACACTAGAAGTACTGAATAGAGCTATCAGAGAAGATGAAGAAATAAAAGGAATGAAAATTAAAAAGAAGAATATAAACTACAGGCATTTGCAGATGATTTGGTATTCATAATAGAGGATCCACTTAAATCAGCACCTAAGTTGATAGAACAAATAGAAGAATATGGAATGGTGGCAGGTCTAAAAATTAATAAAGACAAAACAAAGATCCTAACAAAGAATATGTTAGCAAAACGCAAGAAAGATTTAGAAGATTTATTAGAGATACAGATTGCAAATAAAGTTAAATATTTGGGAATATATATAACATCAAGATGCAGTACATTGAAAGAAGATAATTATATAAAACTCAAACAGCAGATAGCACAGATCTTGAAAGATGGGAAAATATACAATTATCCCTTATTGGCAGAATATCAACAGTTAAGATGAATGTATTACCTAGAATTTTATATTTATTTCAGACAATTCCAATTAGATTGGGAAAGAATACTTTGAAGATTTAAATAAAATCACATCAAAATTTATATGGCAGGGCAAAAAGCCAAGAATTAAATTTAAGCTATTACAAGATGCAAGGTCAAGAGGGGGATTTGCACTACCTAATTGGGAATTGTATTATCAAGCTGCAAGTTTGATGTGGGTGAAAGAATGGATAACATTGAGAAATAATAGATTGTTAACTTTAGAGGGTCATGATTTATTACTAGGATGGCATGCTTTCTTATGGTATAAGGGAACTAAAAAACAAGGATATTTTAGAAGACACTATGTTCGAGAAGCTTTATTTTTAAATTGGGAAAAACTAGAAAACAACATTATATACAAATTCCATTATGGGTATCTACTATTGAAGCTTTTTCATATCCAATAATATATAAGAAGGAACAAACAATTAGATATGGAGAGATTTTAAATGAAAAGGGTGAACTCAAATCGATGCAAACATTACAAGAACAAGGAATAAAAATGAATTGGTTTTCATATTTGCAAATACAATCTAGATATGACGAGGATGTTAGGACTGAAGGTATTTATAAAAACCAACTGAACTAGATAAAATTTTGATGGGTACGAATGAAAAAGTGATTAAAAAACTCTATGGTCATTTATTAGAAGTTAGAATGGAAGAGGAGCAGGTTAAGGAAACAATGATTGCTTGGGGGGAAAATTTTGGTTATGGGATAGATCTAAAGAGATGGCAAACACTGTGGGATCAGAATTATAAAATGACAATGTCAACTGCATATAAAGAAAATTTGTATAAGATGTTTTACAGGTGGCACCTATCCCCGAGAAGGATTGCAAGAATGTTTAAGGACAAATGTCATCAGATACCTGGCTCCTACTATCACATGTGGTGGACTTGCGCTGATGCTAAAAGATATTGGACTAAAATCCACATGTGGTTGGAAAAAATGACACAACAACATAGACTTGAAACCTGAGATATTCCTGTTGGGAATTGTACCAGAGACACTTAACAAAGAACTGAAATATTTGATTGTTAACGTACTGACAGCAGCCAGAATTGTATTTGCTAAAAACTGGAGAAATGATAAGACACCTACAGGAGGAAGTGATTAAGAAGATTTTGGACTGTGCGAAATGAGTAGATTAACATTTGAAATCAGGGACCAAGAAGAAAAGCAGTTCTATAAGATATGGAATATGTTCTATAAATGGTTAGATAAAAAGTTTGGTAATATATGGAATATAAATATAGATAGAACTGTTGAAACAATATAGAGATCATAATATGATAGAGGATTAATAATAATGATTATAGTTTTTCCTTTTGTAATATTGAGTATGAATAATGAGGGGAAGGCACTGTGAGTTTTGACCGACCGACATACTTGAAATTGATATGGATTTATGTGTTGTATGTTTGTTTGTTATGTTTGTTCTTTTTGGAAAAATAAAACCTTTATAAAAAAAAGAAAGAAATAATAATAATAAAAAAATACAACCGCCTATTATCTATTTGAAGAAGTCTCAAAAGCTTACATTTTAGTTCATACATTACCTAAATTATCTCCTCTATTATCCAATATTATTATTATTAACTCTCTACAACATTATAGTCTCTATATTATATTCTCATTCAACAATTATATTTATCTCCATCATATCCATATATTACCAAGTTTTTTTATCTAACCATTGATAAAACATACTCCATATCTTAAAAAACTGTTTTTCTTCTTGATCTCTAATTTCAAATGTTAATCTACTCATTTTGGCACAGTCCAAAATTTTCTTAATCACTTCCTCCTGCGCAGGTATTATTATTATTATTATTATTATTATTATTATTATTATTATTATTAATTTGGCTTGTATGCTGCCCCTCTCCCGAATGGACTCGTGGCTCACAATTAAAACCAACACAATAAATAATTACCTAAAATAGAATTAAACCCAACAAGCCAAATTACTAAAACAAATTATAAAACATCTTATAAAATATATTATAAAATATCTTGTCATTTCTCCAATTTTTAGCAAATACAATTCTAGCAGCTGTTAATACATTAACAATCAAATATTTCAACTCTTTGCTGATTCCCAATTTCTCTGGCATAATTCCCAATAAAAATATCTCAGGTTTCAAGTCTATATGTTGTTGGGTCATTTTTTCCAACCACGTGTGGATTTTAGTCCAATATCTTTTTGCATCAGCACAAGTCCACCACATATGGTAATAGGAGCCGGGTATCTGGTGACATTTCCAACACTTATCCGATTTATCCTTAAACATTCTTGCAATCCTTCTCGGGGATAGGTGCCACCTGTAAAACATCTTATACAAATTTATATGCAGTTGACATTGTCATTTTATAATTCTGATCCCATAGTGTTTGCCATCTCTCTAAATCTATCCCATAACCCTGGGCCCTATCTAACAAAATGAAATTCAACATAGAGAAAACTAAAGTCTTACATTTAGGCAAGAAAAAACCAAAAGTCCACATATAGACTGGGTGAAACCAGACTTCTTAATAGCAGGAACTGGCCGAGGGATCTTCGAGTCTGGTGGATAACCAGCTAAATAGGAGCCAGCCGTGTGCAGCAGCAGCCAAAAAAGCCAATGCAGTCCTAAGTTGCATTAACAGAGGGATACAATCAAGATCAAGGGAGGTACTAATACCACTCTATAAAGCCTTACTAAGGCCACACCTAGAGTCCTGCATCCAGTTTTTGTCACCACATTATAAAAAGATGTTGAGATCAGGGGTTTTAATTTGATTGTTTATTTGGCATAATTTAATATCTTTTTAATTTCTTTTAACTTTTGTACTTTCTGTCTTTTATGTACGCTGCCCTGAGTCCTTCGGGAGAGAGGGCGGCTTATAAGACCAAATAAAAGAAACAAAAAAAAAAACAATTCTAGAAAGAGTGCAGAGAAGAGCAACCAGGATTATTAGGGGACTGGAGGCTAAAACATATGAAGAACGTTTGCAGGAACTCGGCCTGGCTAGTCTAGTGAAGAGAAGGACCAGGGGAGACAGGAGAGCAGCCTTCCAGTATTTGTGGGGCTACCCCAGAGAGGAGGAAGGGGTCAGGCTATTCCCCAAGGCACCCAAAGACCAGACAAGGAACAATGAATGGAAACTGAACAAGGAGAGATTCAACCTGGAAATAAGGAGAAATTTTCTGACAGGGAGAACAATCAACCAATGGAACAGAAGTTGCCTTCAGAAGTTGTGGGAGCTTCATCACATGAGACTTTCAAGAAGACACTGGACTGCCATCTGTCAGAAATGGTATAGGGTCTCCTGCCTGGGGAGGGGGGGACTAGATGACTTCCAACTTTTGTTAATCTGTACCTGACATGGAGACACCTGCCCACTTTCCTCCTTTGCCCCTCCTGGAAGGAGCCCCTCAACCTTGGGGCTTCAGCCAAGCCCCCACCAACCACCCATGGCAGGCTTTCAGGGGAGGAGGAACAAGAGCAAAGTGGTTCGTCTCTAGCCCCTCTCATTCTCTCCCCCCTCCCCCCCACAGCATAGAGAGCAAAGTCTGATCCTCTGGAAGGATCACAGTGTGGAACTCGCTGGGAAAATTCCTGGGGAGTTGGGAGGTGGGATTGAGAGTCATAATGGTAGGGGGGGCTTTGGAAGAAGGTATCCCCTCCTTCCCTCCCTCCCATTCCAGCTCTTTGTTGGGCTGCCTGCACAGAATTCAGCAGCCTCCCGAAAAGGAGCAAACCCCTCTCCCTCCCCCAATTTCCTAGATTATCCCCCTCCCCAAGAACACAGGTGCTTCTGTGCCACCTCAGTGGCTTTTCTGTCCTGGGGAAGCCGCCCAACGTGGAGGGACTCTGGTGTCCTATCCACTCCCGAGAGTTTCCAAGAGAGGAGCGACCTCTCACTCTTGTGTAACAACACTGAGTAGCCCGGTCCAAGACCCACCTGCTTTCCACCAGGTACCCAGGAACAGCCTTGCCCTCGCCCCACTCCGTTCCGCTGACCCAGCAAATGCCAACTTGGGGGTCACGGCGCTTCTGGAGGATCCTCACCAGGTCGGAGGAATCCAGAATCCGTGGTGGCAGGTGGATTTCTTGCTCTCTGTAGCTGATCAATCTCTCTGTCCTTTGAACTGCTGACCGGGTTTATGATGGGAACAGAGTTCAGAGATTGTAAAACCCTTGCAAGCCATCGATTGCTATTACTTTATTATCACCTTTCTTGCCAGAGTGCAACATGTACAATGAGATTGGCTGAAAATTCATCAATGCACAGAAATGATCAGATTAACTATGGTATTAAAAATAAGGAAGAAGGTGATTTTAAAAAAATATGGTATATATGGTATAATTGGCTAAAAAGGAGGAACTAAAGATGTTTAGTGAAAATGACCAAAGAAACCCTAAAGAAGAATTGGATATATGACATATGTGGGTGTAAATGTGTATATATGTAAAATACTGTAAATATATAAATACAGTAATTTAATAATAACAAAAATAAGTAAGGACTTAGTAAATAAGCAATAGATTTATTGGTAGTAAATGAATTGAATTGTCACTGAAGAATATGCATACCGTTATAACAATGCTGTAAAATGTGAGAACTTGTTTCTCTTTTTTAAATTTTCTTGAAATCCTGCATAAACTTTATTTTAAAAAAAGAGAGATTGGCTGAGAGAGGAAAGAAAAAGAAAGGGAAAGAGAGAAAAAAGTAAAGTAAATTAGAGAAAGGGCAAAAGAGAACAAGACTATTAAGTTTAGCACACAGTTTCACGTGTTATTCAACCTCTTACTCTTCAGTTACTTAATCACTCAATGATTATTCAATATTCTAGTAGAATAGTTATGCATCTATTAAATATGTACTTTACAAATATTATTTACATAGTTTCCAAACTTCTTTTACCCTTGCAAGCTGTCAATTATTATTACTTTATTATTACCTTATTTGTCAGAGTACAACATGTGTACAATGAGATCGGCTGAGCCTCCCTTCGTGCACACCCCCCCCCAACACAACTCACAGTGAGGACAGAAGCACCTAACCCAGTCCCAATCTTATTACTATTACTAGGTGACCTTGTTGCACAATGCGCCCCCAAAATGTGAAAACGTGACTGCCAGATTGCATCTCCCGGCAGCCGAAGAAAAGCAAAGACAACCGTTGGTTGTACCAACAGAGGCAGAGAATCCAAATCGCACGAAGTCTCAGTACCATGTTGTAAAGCCTTAGTAAGGCCCCACTTGAAATCCCTGCATCCAGTTTTGGTCCCCGCATTACAAAAAAGAGGTTGAGACTTTGGGAAAAGGGCAGAGAAGCTCAACTAAGAGGATGAAAGGCCTGGAGGCCAAAACATCTGAAGAACGGTTGCAGGATTTGGTTATGGCCAGTCTAGAGAAAAGAAGGATTAAGGGGGGACAGAATAGCAATGTTTGAGTATTTGAGGGTGTTGTGGTTAGCCAGCAGCAGGTGCGGACAGCTGAGGAGAGCGAGGACTCAGATGAGGGGCCAGGACCATTAGGGAGTGGACTGTTGCCTTCAGAGATTGTCGGGGCTGGCAGCAGCGATGAGGAGGTTCCTGAGGAGCCTGTGCCAAGTGCGCGTGAGCACAGGGCTGCTTGCAGGAAAGAGCAGCTGCAGCAGCACAGGCGACTCGGGAGTAAGGCTGCAAGGTAATGGCCCTCCTTCAAGAAGATAAAAGCCAGCTGTGAATAGGACGTTCTTTGCAGGAAGCAAAGATGTTTTGAAACTCGAGCCTTGTGGACGTTGGAGTATCTTAGTTGGTATTTGAAGACTCTTGTGTTGTGAAATATTTCTAGGTAACCTTATCTGTTATTCTTGGCAGCCTCGCACAGTTTTGGCGAGGCTCGTACTTGTCACAGTTAATTAGTTTGCAGCAGCCTTTCAAGCGAGGATTCATAAGACTCATTAAAAGGTTTCTGTTCCCTTTGGTTTGTGTTGGTTTTATTGGACAAGGGTTTGGGTCAGAACAGTGGGGCTGCCCCAAAGAAGAGGGGGATCAAGCTATTCTCCAAAGCCCCCAAAGGAAGGACAAGAAACAAGGGATGGAAACTGATCCAGGAGAGAAACAACCTGGAATTGAGGAGAAACTTCCCAATAGTGAGGACAATTAACCAGTGGAACAGTGGCCCTTCTCTCTGTTTCCCTCAGGCTAATTTCTCTACTTTTCCTCTTGAGAGAAAAGAAATATATCCATTGAAAAGTTGCAGGTAACAAAGCCTAGCAGTGGGCTTGCAGGCCTCCCCAAACCAAAGTTTTAAACCAACACAATTGCAAAATGTACTAGAAATATTTCTAATGGGCTGACTTGTGTGCTATGTCTCTGCAAAGTTATGTACTTGTACGGAGAGATTTAGAATGGGCAGAATGAAACTGAGGGAGATGAGGAACTGGAAGTAGCAAATGGCTGAGATCTTCAAATGTCCACGGGTGTTTACAGAAAGTGACGGTCAGTAAGAAAGTAAGAAAGGAGGGGAAACTGTGGAATGTGAATGTCAATAAAAAAGAAAGTGTAAGAAATGTGGCTTGAGATGAGAATGGGGTCCTTTGATTGATAGCAGTCCTTGAAGGCCTCCATTGCAATGGTTAGTTAATGTGAGTTTTCTGTGGTTATTATATCTCTTGCTTCTTTCTTTTGTCCCAAATTGTTAGAAACAAAACACCTCTAGTCTTAAAGTAAGATTTATTGCTTGTGGTCTGTCTTTGGTTTTTTTATTAGAATTTTCCTATGATACCCTGAGGCCTCTTTCTCCCCCTTTTCCCTCAGGCTAATTTTTCTGTTTCTCTCAGGCCTCACTCTCCCCCTTTTCCCTCAGGCCCCTCTCTCTACTTTTCCCTCAGGCCTCCACTCTCTGCTTATCTCTCAGGCTTCTTTCTCTATCTTTCCCTTAGGCCTCTCTCTCTGTTTTTCTCTCAGGCCTCTTTCTTTAGCTTTCCCTGAATCTCTATGGAGTGGGGTGGATGCATCTGCAGTCCTCTGATCAGGTGATGAGGGGAGGGGTGTCTGCTATGAGCTGGCTCCCCCCTCACCTCGGCCCTCATCCCCGGGTCACTCCTGGAGATGGGATTCAGGCCCCATTAGGGATGGAGACCCGGAGAGAGCTGAGGAATGGCCCCAGGAAGGAACAACCTCTGCTTCCAGGGTTTGGTTGGGCCTTTCAACCAGCTGGAATTGGGGCTCTCGAGCATCACAGGGTGGGGGGGGGTCAATCATTTGCCTCCCCACCCCCAGTTCTCAAGGAGAACCTGTTTTCTTCATGGCTTCCTCCCCCCCCCAAGTTTTTTTATTTCAATCTACACATACACAACAATACATGAACAGTGTGGCATCAATATATCATACATTTTAGCATAGGCCAACTTAATGATAACAATCCCATCTCTGAATACACATATTCACATTAAATCAAAATCATTCATTGCTTATTTTCAACCTTTCAGTATTCTCTCCTAGTGCCAACCACCATATCAGTTAAACATACCTAGTAATTCCATTATCCAATTTCCTCCTCGCTTTTTTTTTATAAATAAAAAAATTCTCATTTGGCAAGCAAATGAGGCAAGTTCCCGGTTTAAACATCTCAATACAAACATGACCATAGTCACCTATTCCTTTTGTTTGTTCAATTTCATATCACATTAACCTTATTAGGATTAAATATCAAACTTATCCAATTCATATTTATTTATTTATTTATTCATTGTATGCCACCCCCTCTCCAAAAGGACTTGGGGTGGCTCACAGATAAAAACAATACAATAAATTAAATTAACTAAAATAGAATTAAATTATTGCAAGCTGAATTAAACTAAAAATCCCATAATGAATAAAAAACCCATCCCCCCAAGGAGTCAGCACAGCCCAGCCTGTTCAAACAGCCAGGTTTTTAGGTTGTGACGGAAGGTGCGGAGATCAGGGGCCAGGCGGAGCCCCAGAGGTAGTTGGTTCCAGAGAGCGGGAGCAGCTACAGAGTAGGCCCTTCCCCGGGATACCGCCAACCAACACTGGGTCGCAGATGGCACCCCAAGAAGTCCCTGCCTGTGCATTCGTACAGGGCAGTTGGTATTCGATGCCGGCAGTAGATGCTCCCGTAAGTAACCCGGACCCATGTCTCGTAGGACTTTGAATGTTAATACTAGGACCTTGAATCTCATCCGGAGGGCAACTGGTAGCCAATGCAGCTCATGCAGGAGGGGTGTAACATGGGAGTACCAGGAAGCTCCCATCACAACCCGCGCAGCCGCATTCTGCACCAGCTGAAGCCTCCGGATGGTATGCAAGGGCAGTCCTAAATAGAGAGCATTGCAGTAGTTGAGCCAGGAGGTAACAAGTGCCTGAGTGACAGTGCGCAGGGCATCTCGGTCCAGATATGGGCACAGCTGGTGAACCAGCCGAACCTGGGCAAATGCCCCCCTGGCCACGGCCCCCACCTGCTCCTCCATCCTGAGCCATGAGTCCAGGAGGACCCCCAAGTTCCATGCTCTGTCCACAGGGGGCAACACCTCTCCCCCCATGACCAAAGATGGAATCTCCTGACTGGACTGAGATGTCGGTATGCACAGCCACTCTGTCTTGGCCGGAATGTGCTGAAGCATGTTCCTGTCCATCCAGATCCGTACCGCATCCAGACAATGGGATATCATGGAGAGGGCATCCCTGATGTGACCTGGGGTGGAGATGTACAACTGCGTATCATCAGTGTACTGATGATACTTCACCCCAAAGCCACGGATGATCTCGCCCAGCGGCTTCATATAGATGTTGAATAGAAGGGGCGAGAGAACCGACCCCTGAGGGAACCCACAAGTGAGAGCCCTTGGCATCGACCTCTACCCCCCTGCCAACACCAATTGCGAGCGTCCCGAGAGGAAGGTGGAGAACCACTGCAACAGAGTGCCTCCCACTCCCAGCCCCCCGAGATGCTGCAATAGGATACCATGGTCGATGGTATCGAAAGCCACTGAGAGATCTAACAGGACCAGGACAGAGGAAAAACCCCTGTCCCGAGCCCTCAGGAGATCATCAACCAGTGTGACCAATGCCGTCTCTGTGCTATACCCTGGACGGAAGCCCAATTGGTACGGATCTAGGTAGTCTGCTTCCTCCAGGAAAAGCGGAAACTGCTGAGCCACCACACTCTCAACAACCTTCGCTAAAAAGTGAAGATTGGAGACCGGACGAAAGTTGTTCAATTCGGCTGGGTCCAGGGCAGGCTTCTTCAGGAGGGGCCGCACCACCGCCTCTTTCAGGGCAGCAGGAAAGGCACCCTCCCTTAATGAAGCATTGACCACTGCCCGGAGCCAGCCGCGTGACCTCCCTGGAGGCATAAACCAACCAGGAAGGGCATGGGTCCAACAAACATGTGGTGGAACTCAGTCGTTGCATAATCCTGTCCACTTCATCCTCAGAAACAGGATCAAACTCAGTCCAGATTACATTGGCCAGACCATCTGCACCCCCAGGGTCAGGCCCCTGCACACTAAGTTCAGCCCTTCCCGGATCCGAGCGATCTTATCCTGCAGGTATTGTCCAAATTCCTCAGCTCTGGCCTGCAAGGGATCCACCACTGCCCCCGGATGTAATAGGGAGTGGGTGACCCCAAACAGGGTGGCTGGGTGATTACCTGCGGATGCTATGAGAGTGGAGAAGTAAGCCCTCCTCGCCGCTCTCACAGCTACCAGGTAAGTCCTAATATGGGCTCTTAGCTGGGCTCGGTCAGAACCGAGCAGGTCGACTCCATCTGCTCTCTAAGGCCCTTCTCCGACGCTTCATCTCCCGGAGCTCCCAGTATACCAGGGAGCCACCCGGGATCTGCGCCAGGTATGGGGACAACTCTGTCGAGGGCCCCACTGCCACCTGTTGCCAGGCTGCCATCAGGGCCTCGGCAGAGCTGTGGGCCAAGGATGTAGGGAAAAACCCCAGTTCCACCTGGAACCTTTCGGGGTCCATTAGGCATCTGGGGTGGAACCATCTAAGTGGCTCCTCATCCCAACAGTGTGGGGTAGCTTGACGGAAAGCCAGCCATAGGAGATAATGATCTGACCATGGAACGGGATGGACAGAAAAATCGCCATCCCCCAGACCATTCCGCCACTGCTCTGAGATAAAAACCAGGTCAAGCGTGTTGCCCCCCTCGTGAGTCGGGCCATCGATCACCTGAGTCAGGCCCATGGCCACCATGGAGACCATGAATTCCTGGGCCAGACCCGACGACGCCCCAAGGGAAGGCAAGTTGAAGTCACCCAGAACAATAAGTTCAGGGAACTCCAATGCCACCCCCAAGACGGCATCGAGAAGCCCAGGCAGGGCAGATGCTACATAGCTGGGGGAAAGGTATGTAAGCAACAAGCCCACCCAACTCCCCAGCCCTCTCCTCAGGAGGAGGGCCTCACACCCGCCTATCTCCGGAACAGGGACCTCCCTTGGAATCAAGGCTTCCCAAATAATGACAGCCACCCCTCCCCCCTCCCCCTTCATTTTTCTTAGGATATTCTCATATCTTATTTTACAATGTTATTTGAAATTCTCATCTCATTTCTATGTTCATTTCCCATATCCTTTTTCTGTCATATTTGCAATTTTATCAATCCTTATTTTATTAATTCAAAATTGTCCCCTCTGGTTAATAATTTGAGCCAGCCACCTGCAATCTACCTTAATACCATCTCCCTATTTACTATATAACATAGATATATAGATATAGATATAGATCTACGAAAATAGATATAGATACAGATACAGATACAGATATAGATATAGATATAGATCGGTAGGTAGGTAGGTAGAGAGAGAGAGAGAGATAGAGATATATAGATTTCTATATATCTATCTATATCTATATCTATATCTATATATAATATCTAGATATAGATAGATATAGATATAGGTCTTGGTGTATTCGGGTCTTGTCCCATGTAAGATTGAGAATACCTTGGCGATGTTTCGATGAGATCCCACTCGCCATCTTCAGGCTGGTGTCTTCGGCTTTGTGCTTCTGCCAGCAAAGCGTGATCTGAGCTGTCTCAAGAAGAATATCCTACAACTCTTGGAGCATCTTCCCTCTTTCCTACCACCTCTTTCTCACAAATCTATACTTTCAGCCACTGACAGTAGGAATAATTGCTCAAATAATTTTCCATAAGCTGTCTGGTTCTTGTTGCCAAATATTAAATTTCACTGAATGACTTTCACAGGGTTCTCTTTAACTAGTTTTATTGGGATGAATAAGAAAATAGAAGAATTCCAGTCGTTCAAATATTTCCATTTGAAAACATATACATATATTATTATTTGACTCCTGCATATTATCTAAGTGGAAATAATTAATCTGTTCCTTCAAATAAAAAGAAATTTTACAATTCTTTAAATATCATGGTGTGATGTGTTATGTTTTTACATTTGTTCTGGCTGTGAGGTGTTCCTTTGTGTTCAGCTCTGGCCTCAGAAGGATAATGTAACACTTGGGGATGAAGATTCAGACGAGCAGACCAGCACTGGAGGCCAGGATGGAGAAGACCTGCACAGCCACCATGTATTTCCCTTTGGTGCTCAGGTAGGTGGGCACAAAAGTCACCCACACACTGCAGAAGACCAGCATGCTGAAGGTGATCAGCTTGGCTTCGTTGAAGGCCCCGGGGAGATTCCTGGCCAGGAAAGCCACCATGAAGCAGATGGCAGCCAGGAAGCCCATGTAGCTGAGGGTGACATAGAACAGGACAACGGCCCCTTCGTTGCATTGCAGGATGATCTCTCCAGGCTGTGAGTAGAGGTCAGAGTCAGGGAAGGGGGGGAGAAACTCCCAGCCAGGTGGAGCAGATGACAAGTTGGACAGAAAAACAAGAGAGGATGATGGAGTTGGCCAAGCTCTTCCCCAACCATCTCTTCATTTGGTTTCCTGGTTTTGTGGCAAGGAAAGCCAGCACCACTGTGATGGTTTTGGCCAAGAGAGAAGAAACGGTGACAGAGAAGATGAGGCTGAACACCATCTGTCTCAGAAGGCAGGTGGTTTTCATTGGTTGACCAATGAAGAGAGAAGAAGACAAGAAGCAAAGCAGGAGGGAGACCAGGAGGATGTAGGAGAGGTCCCGGTTGTTGGCTTTGACAAGGGGAGTTTCTCGGTATTTAATGAAGATGATTAAAACAAGGCCTGTGCTTAGGAAGAAGACCAGGGCAAAAGAGACCAGGATGATGCCCAGAAGTTCTTCATAAGACAGGAAGGTTATAACTTTTGGGATACATTGGACTCGGTCCTCATTTGGATATTTATCATCTGGACACTTGGTGCATTTTTCTGTATCTGAGAAAGCAAAAAGGCAATATTACTTTAATATTTTGTGCCTTTATCTTACAAGAAATACCTTCTTTGGATAACAGCTGATACCTTGGGCATTTTCCAAAAGTAGTTATTTATTTATTTATTTATTGTTTGTTTGTTTGTTTGTTTATTTATTTGATGGGATTTCTATGCCGCCCTATCTCCTGAAGGACTCAGGGCGGCTCACAATGATAAAAAATATAATACAAATATTAAAAAGCAATTAAATTCGAAATCCCAATAACCAATTAAAATTAATAAAAACTGTCACTAAAACCCAATCCCCCACATCAGTCCAGGTCGGCAAGATGGAAAAGCCATGTTTTCAGGCCACGATGGAAGGATCAGAGGTCAGGGGCTACCTGAAGCTCCAGGGACAGCTGATTCCATAGGGTGGGTGCTCACACAGAGAAGGTCCGACCCCTAGGGGTCACCAGCCAACATTGTCTGGCCGACGGCACCACAAGGTGCCTATGGGAGCGCACGGGACGTTGGCAAGCTGTTATTGGCAGCAGGGTCTTCCTCAAGTATCCCAGTCCTAAGCCATGTACAGCTTTATAGGACAATACCAGCACCTTGAATCTCACCCGGAGGGCAACTGGTAACCAGTGCAGCTCACACAGGAGGGGTGTAACTTTCACTTTCATGACAATGTTCTGGATGGATCAAGTTCCACAAGGGCTCCAATTTTCCTCAGTATCACCCACCTTCCTGAGTGGAGAAAGTCCTCCGGACAAGGAACACAGTCATAGCAGCAAACTGGCTCTCCTTCTTGAGCCCTCTTGACAAATCCAGGAGGACAACTTTCCACACATCTGGACTGAGGCAAGGACTAAGGAGAAAAAAATGGCAAAGAAAATATGTTAGGTCTCTCCATCTATGGAAAATGGAGGGAGAAATGGACATTAGCCCAGTAGCCTCTGGTCTTCACTGATGTAATTAAGAAATCTGTGACTACTTTAAACAGATGCAGGAGGTAGCACAACTGGCAGATCCTTCATGTAGTTCCTCCCTTTTGCTTTTGGAATTTAACAATACAATAAAGCCCTTTCTATTTAATAAAGTCTACAGGGATGGAATTGAAAAAAAATAAGTATGATGATGTATTCATATTAAAACTGAGAATAAAATTTACTGTAAAAGATTTAGGAAACTTTTATTCCCTTAGATTTTTTAATATGAAATTAAAAATCCTGGACCGAGATGCCCTGCACAATCACTCAGGCCCTCGTTATTTCCTCGACTACTGCAATGCTCTCTACCTTGGACTGCCCTTGCGTACCACTCGGAGGCTTCAACTGGTGCAGAATGCGGCTGCTGAGTTGTGATGGGAGCTTCCCGATACTCCCATATTACACCCCTCCTGCGACCTGCATTGGCTTCGGTTGCCCTCGGGTGAGATTCAAGGTTTTGGTATTAACATTCAAAGTCCAACAGGGCATGGGTCCAGGCTATCTATGAGAATGGCTCCTCCCAACATCAAATGCTAACCGCCCTGTACGGGTGCACAGGTGGGGTCTCCTCGGGGTGCCATCTGCGACACAATGTCGCTTGGTGGCACCGGAGAGGGCCTACTCTGTGGCTCCCACTTTGTGGAATCTTCTTCCGCTGGAGCTCCGTTTGGCCCCCGATCATCGCACCTTCCGCCACGATTTGAAAACTTGGCTCTTTTTACAATCTGGGCTGTGCTGATTCTCTTGGATTGGGGTTATTTTAACTAGGGGTTTTTAAATTTTAATTCGGCTTAATTTGTTTAATATCCTTTTAATTAATTAATTTATTGTTGTATTTTAGTTGTAAGCTGCCCGAGTCCTTTTGGAGAGGGGGCAGCATATAAGTCAAATTAATAAATAATAAATAAATAAATAAACTGTGATGAAGAAAGAAACCTCTGACCAGTAAGATCTTGAAAGATTTCATTGCAAAGCCACTCCACTGAGGTCCTGTCTCTTGAAGAACTTCCATTAGAAGACACCAAATGGCATGGAAGACCAACCACCCTGCAGACTCTAGGCTTAGCCCACTGGAAATGGGACCTCAGGCTTTGGAAAATGGAGAAAAGACACCAAAATTTCTCCCACCTTATTGAGCAACTTTAGCCGTGAAAGAGCATCTTGTTTGATAGAAAGTTTTTGTCTTTCAAAATTTGCCAGAATCTCTGTCCTGAGATTCTTCTTGGGAAGAACCAAGAAGCCATCGATCATCAGATCTGCTGTTATCTCTCCATTTTGGTCCAAGTACATTTTCGTCAGAAATATTCCAAAATTCATTCTTCTCCAGAAAGGGATTAAACTAGAATGGGAACATCCAGGAATTTGAAGAGGAGAAAACTTATTTTCTTATCCCACATTAAATCTTTCTTCTACAATTGTCTCATCTCCAAATAGGCTTAATCATGATACAAATACTGCCATTAGCTTTATAAGTGAAACAAACAATTTTGAGATGTGATTAGAGACCTGAGGGATGGTGTGATGACTAGGTGGATAAAAACTGTCTTCAAAATGATACTCAAATAATTTTGAATCTTTTTAAATCTCTCCTATGAAACCTGAAGGTGATGGATAACACTTGCCATTGGTTATCAATTTTTCTATATTGTCATTAATAAGGCAATTAATACGATCTTAGAGTAAGCTAATTTGATGTGATTTAAAGAATACAAATTCTTTAAACTGAAGCTTTATTTTAAAAGTTTGATGAAATAACAATAGCTTTAAATCAACTTTAAGGTGATAATCAGAAGCCAGCAACAATTGTTGAATCGGATGGATTGGATGGATGGATGGTGGGATGGACTGGAATGTAATTTGCTGCTGGCACTCCTGAAGGAGGAGTCTGGTTGGAAGGCAGGCCGTGGGGAGATGGCTGGAGAATAGGGGTCAGATTCTACCAATTCTATCTGGTTCTATAGAACCCCTTTTTAACTTTATAAGCAGTTTGGAGAATCCATTTGTTTTTTCCACCCTTATTACATTCTTGGCAGACATCCTAGACTTGCTGTCTCCAGACCTTGTGAGGGTTGGCTTTCTTAAAGGGGAAAGATTGTTGTAAGATTTTTACACTAACTGTTGGGAGGAAATACTTCCCTGGACAATCAGCACTTTGAAGAAATCATTGAATAATGAAGGTTTTAGTGACAGGGAACCAAGATGAGTGACATTCAGCAAGGCTTCTTGGCTAGCTAGAAGGATTGACATTCAAACGTGAGTTTACATACCCTTTCTGAGTTTTGGTCTAAAACTGGTTTTGGTGAAGCTTAATTCTGTGCTTGGTGAAATTTAATCCTGTGTTTATTGATGGGATAATTTTCTCTATTCAGCTTCAAAAAGCAATATCTACCATTGTGATTTAATTATTTGTATTGTGTTTGAATTTTTTCTTGCCTCATGGTTTCTTTTTCTATTTGGGAGGGGTCTTCCTTCACTGCTTTAGTACTATGGCACTGTCTTTTGGGGGTATACTTCCAAGAGGCAGAATGCAAGCTTGGCAATGATTTTTTTACTGCCTTTCTGGGGGGCATGTGACCTTTCCTTAAATCTGGCTGATTTCCTTTGGATATCTTGTGAGGTGAGTGAGACTAGCTGGTACTTTTAAATGGTGCAAATGGATCTAAGGATTACTTTTCCTGGGTCTGCTTTTTCTGGAGAACTTAAATGACCACTCTGCTAAAGGGTTTCACTTTATGAGCAAGAGTTGGCTGTTTGATAGTTATCACTGCATTTTAACTATTTTCATTCATCAAGGTGCTTTGGCACCCTGCCCGATTTGTAACTCCAGCTTGCAGGCATTTTTAATCTAATGATTGGTATTTAAGGCAGCTTTTTGCAAGCAAAGAAGGTTTTTGTATTTTTGTACAGGTAATCCTTGACTTACAACAGTTCCTTTAGTGACCATTCAAAGTTACAATGGCATTGAAAAAAGTGACATGACCATTTTTCACACTTATGACCATTGCAGCAAAACTCCAATTGTTGTTCTTGGTTCTGATCTGGTACAATAGCTTATGATCCAATGTAAGAAGGATGTTGAGGAACAAAGAGTGAAAGGGTGCAGAATTATTCATCCAGAATTGAAGGTTGTGCTCCTGGGGAGAAGGAGCATCTTTGGGACTGACACTCATGTACTGTAGATACAATAAGAAGCATCAGTTGGGTCTAGGAAGGCTCACCAATCTGAAACATTAAAGGCTGCATGATTCTGCAGCCTCAGTAGGGTGGTTCCTTCCTTCCTTCCTCCTCCTTCCTTCCTTTTTTCCTTCCTTCCTTCCTTCCTTCCTTCCTTCCTTCCTTCCTTCCTGCCTGCCTGCCTGCCTGCCTGCCTGCCTGCCTGCTATTGCCTTTCTTCTGGGCTGTTCTTATTCTATGATACTGCAGAACTAGGGTTGCTCTGAGCATCCTCTTGTTTCTAAGCTGCCTTGTTTGTTTCTGTTGATTGCATGTATTTTTTTGAAGACCCTGCACAAAGATTAAAAAGGACAATCCCAGCCTGCAGGTTTATTCTCTGAGAGGCAGAGTACAATAGAACAGGGACAAACTGGGAGAATCCCACCCCTAGGTGTGTGCGTATGTGTGTGTTTCAGGTGGGCTTCCTAGCTTTACAAGAAGAGAGGGAAGGAGGAAGGAACAGAAAGAGAGAGAGAGAGAGAGAGGAGAGAAAAGAGGATACAGAAAGAGAAAGAAAGAGAGAGAAAGAGAGAGAAAGAGAGAAGGAAGATACAAGACAGAAAACAAAGAGAAAAGGAAAGGGAGAGAAAGGAAGAAACGGAAGAAAGGGGATGGAAGGAAGAAAGAAAAAAGAAAGAGAGGGAGACAGGGAGAGAGGGAGAGAGGGAGAGAGGAGAAAGTAAATGAGATATATTATGGATGGAGAGATAAATACATGGAGAGAGGGAGGAGGGAGTAGGAGGGAGGGAGAAAAGAAGGATAGGAAGGAAGGACATAAACCCTGGCTTCAGAAGACTTTGAAGCAGCACAGCAATCTAGGGCTGGCCTGCAAGGGATCTTGGAGGTCATCTAGTCCAACCCCCTGCTCCAGCAGGAGAAACAAAGAATAGAAGAGTTAGAAGGGTGTGTGTGTATCTGTGTGTGTGTGTCTCTGTCAAAACACCATAAACAGGCCAAATAGCTCTGTGGAGGGCAGTCGTAAATTAGAACACTTGCTAAGCAACTGGCCATTAAGCGAGGACCTGGTCATTACATTTACATTTGGTTTGCCAGTCACATGGCCACCTGGCCACGCCCAACCTTCCCATGACCACCCAGCCATGCCCAGTCAGCAAACTACTCCCAACCCAGTCACATGACCACTAAGCCACACCCAAAAATTAGGCCACGCCCACAGAACCAGTTGTTAAAAATTTGAATCCCACCCCTACTGGAGAGGCCATGGACCCTGAAGACTCACAGTGGACAGAACGGATGATGGATGAAATGAATTCTTTCCAGAAGATTGGGGGAGATGGGGGAATGGACTTGTCACATTTAACTGGAAAACAAGTCTTAAGAGGCATTGTGTGTCAATTTACAGGAGGTTCTGTGACTGTGGGGAATGGAAAGCAATTGTTGGGAAAGATCCTAGTTAAAATTTTAAGGAAATGCATTTGTTTGTTTGTTTGTTTGTTTATTTATTTATTTATTTATTTATTTGACTTGTATGCCACCCCTCTCCAAAGGACTCAAAACTAAAATCACACAATAAAAAACCCACAATTTAAAACAAACATCAAAACCCTCCCACCCAGGAGGTCAGCACAGCCCAGACTGTGCAAATAACCAGGTCTTTAGATCATGGCGGAAGGTGCAGAGATCAGGGGCTGACCGGAGCTCCAGGGGAAGCTGGTTCCATAAGGTGGGAGCCATAGAATAGGCCCTCCCCAGGTCACCGCCTGGGTCGCAGATGGCATGCTGAGCTCTGTGCCACAGGGCAGTTGGTATTTGATGCCGGCAGGAGTCGTTCTCGTAAATACCCTGGACCCATGCCTTGTAGGACTTTGAATGTTAATACGAGACCTTGCATCTCACCCAGAGGACAACCGGCAGCCAATGCAGGTTGCGTAGGAGGGGTGTAATATGGGAGTACCGGAAGCTCCCATCACTACCCGCCACATTCTGCACCAGTTGGAGCCTCTGGGTGGTATGCAAGGGCAGTCCGAAATAGAGAGCGTTACAGTAGTCGAGTCGAGAGATAATGAGTGCCTGAGTGATTGTGCGCAGGGCATCTCGGTCCAGATATGGGCACAACTGGCAAACCAGCCGGATATGGGCAAAAGCCCCCCCGGCCACGGCTCCCACCTGCTCCTCCAACTTGAGCCATGGATCCAGTAGGACACCCAGATTCCATGCCCTGTCCACGGGGGGCAACACCTCCTCCCCCATCACCAAAGATGGAACCTTAAGACTGGTCTGAGATGTCGGTATGCACAACCACTCTGTCTTGGCTGGATTGAGTCAAAGCATGTTCCTGTCCATCCAGATCCATACCGCATCCAGACAACGGGACATCATGGAGAGGGCATCACTGATGTGGCCTGGGGTGGAGATGTATAACTGCGTATCATCAGCATACTGATGATACTTCACCCCAAAGCCACGGATCATCTCTTAAGAATCAAACAAAGATGTTTAACCCTGGACAGATTCTGGATGGATCAGAGGTAATGATTGTGGTGGTCTGTGGTAGATAAGAAGCCCCTGTCAATTTTCTCTCTGTTAAATAGAATAGCAGATAACAAACAATTTTGAAGTTTTGAAATTTAATTTTATTGTTGGATTGCCTGTTAACTACGTTTTTGATATACAGCAGATAGATAACAAGCCAGAAAATTGCAAATAGATGTGTAGCTTATAATTGTGAGCCTATTTTGCAAGGGGGAGAAACTACTATTGCTGTATTGTATTCAACTGGGGGGACAATATTCATGTTTTGTCTGTTTTTAATGCACAATTTAAAAAATGTTTTGTGTTGTTTGTCTTGTGTTTGTAATAGTTTTATTTTCCAAAACTTGTATTTTACCTTTTTGAGTAAAATAAAATTTAATAAGAGGAACATCAAGGTTCCAGAGACAATATTTATGATTAGCACACAAGTAAAAAGCAGTAGAAAAATTTCTGATTTTTAGCAACTAGTACTTGACTAACAATAGAGTCTCATATAAGAACATGAATGACAGACTGGAGGAAAGATGAGGGATACTAAAGTTGATATGTATGTTTGTGAGAATGCTCTCAAAATCGTAGCTAACTGGAAACAGAATCAGAGTCAGGAGGTGAGGCTCATGAAAAGAAGGCAAATGCAGCCATAAGTATCTCAGGAAGTGAATGTTCTGGATTGGGGAGACCCCAACTCAGGGACCAGGTACCCTTGCAGGCACCACACATGGAGGAGAATTTCCAAAAAATCTACGTGAACTTCAGGGAAGGAGAAATAAGCCAAGGAAGAGCTCAAAGGAGCTGCTCTTAGCCTGGAGGAAAGACCACGAGGAGAAGAGCTGAAGATCAGGAGGACTCTGGGAGCCCCTTTTCCAACTGACACAATCTCTCGGTTGGAGAAGGGAGGATGCAGCCCTCTTCCAATCACTGACACACGTTACACATGAGGAGTGCAAGATCTGCTCACTATTATTCCAGAGTGTCAATCAGGGAAAAGTGAATTCAGTTACAAGAGAGAAGTTTTTAGATGAATTATGTTCATTTGAACTGCCTGGACTTCATGATTTCCCTGCGCTTGACAAGCAGATTGAGACGATTCCCCTCCTTCTCCTTTGGGCTCCTTCTCCAAAGGAACCAAGATGAATGGACCCCTATTGGGACCCCATACCTGCCACGGCTGCAGCCTTGGAGACCCCAACCTCTCTTCGCCCTCCTTCCTTCTCCTCCTCTTTCTGGAGGAATAGGCAGCATTCAAGGCCTGGGCCAGAGTCTGAATAATACTGTATGAATGGGGGTCATTTTCGTACCGGATCCTGTTCCTTTTCCACTGGGTCTCCACTGGGGCTTTCTGGGTGCATCTTCTGCGGCCTTTGACAGAACGGATATGCTTGTGACGAAAACAGCGGAAATAATGATTTACAAATTCATCTTCCACAAAGAAATAGGGTTCAAAGGCATCATCCACTGGCCTTTCTTTTACCAGATAGCTAAAGTTCCAAATACTATGAATATATTTGAAAAATCTGTGCTTCCGTAGTGTATACTGTGAAAAACTTGTGAGGATCCAGACTTTCCCTTCAGTGGGTCCTGACAAATCCTCAAATGTTAAATGGAAAGGAAGAATTCTGTCCAATGGAATCAAATTCCATGAAGTGAACAAAGACATGGACTTGTCTCCACTTTGAGAGGGCCTCCCTGAGGGCTGCTGTAGGTCTAGTTGTTGAGAATTGTTGTGATATAACAACACAAATCCCATTCCTGACAAGCATAGGAGTAAAAATTCGCATGAAGTTCTCTCCATTTTCTGTGTCTGAAGCAAAGAGACCAATCAGGGTCCATCTGAAGTGGAGAAGGAGTTGGACAATTGCTGGGTACTGGAATCCTTTTTTGGGGAGTAACTCGTTGAAAAAGGGGAATTGACTTTTCTCACTTAAAGCCTCTGAAGAAGTTTCATAACTGAACTGAAAAAGCAATGAAGAATGTTGTGTTATACTTAGGGTCAAATCAAGTCCAAAATATTAGCTTTTAATAAATCCAACATTGTTTTGATGAGCAAATTAAAGAGATTATTGTTGACAACTTTGTTGTCCAAAAGGTAGAGGGTGAAACTAGAGGCACAGCCATACTGGACTTAATTCTTACAAACAGAGAAGAAGTGATAGAGGGAGTTGAAACTGCAGGAACCTTGGGTGAGAGTGACCATGTCATACTAGAATTCAACATAACACAAACACAAGCAACAGAACATAGTGACACCAGAGCCTTGGATTTTAAAACAGCTGATTTCGATAAACTCAGAGAGAACTAGGGAAAGATTCCATGGATGAAAATCCTAAAGGGGAAAACAACTCAAGAATCTTGGGAAACTCTAAAAAGTATGATCATAGAAGCCCAGACCAGCAAAATACCATTGAGAAAGAAAAACAAGAAATCCAAGAAGAAACCAGCATGGCTGCACAAAGATCTCTCTGGCAAATTGAAAGAAAAAAGGACAAGTACAAAAATGGAAAGAAGGACATACAACTAAGGCAGAATATCAGCAGATAGCCAGAATCTGCAAAGATGAAGTCAGGATAGCAAAGGCTCAGAATGAATGAAGACTTGCAACAAAAGTCAAAGATAATAAAAAGTTTCTTCCAACATATAAATAACAAGAAGAGCCTTGGTGGTGCAGGCTGTTAAACACCTAGCACTTAGTTCCAGCTGCCTGCAATTAGTGCAGGCTCGAATCCCACCAGGCTCAAGGTTGACTCAGCCTTCCATCCACCCAGGGTAGGTAAATTGAGGAACCAAGGTTGGTTGGGGCAATAAGCTGACTTCTTCAAACAAAAAGAAACTATAGCTCAACCCACCAAAAACATAACTGTAAAAGACAGACCAGAAATAAAAGTTAAAATAAGCAAAAGAAACAGTAAGAGAACACCTGTCTGATCTTGATGAACACAAATCACCAGGGCCTGAGGGATTACATCCCTGAGTTTTAAAGGAGCTGGCAGAGGTCATCTCAGAACCACTACACCATATCTTTCAAAAATCCTGGAGCACCGGGGAACTACCAGAGGACTGGAAAAGAGCTGATGTGGTTCCCATCTTCAAAAAAGGAAAAAAAAAACAGACCCAGGAAACTATAGACCAATCAGCCTAACATCAATACCTGGGAAATATTGGAAAAGATAATTAAAAAAGAGTTCTGCCAACATCTAGATACAAGTAAAGTAATAACTAGCAGTCAGCATGGGTTTGTTAAGAGCAGATCATGCGAAACCAATCTTATTTCATTCTTCAACACAGTGACTAAATTAGTAGACCAGCAAAATACTGTGGACATAATATATTTAGATTTCAGCAAGGCATTCAACAAACTAGACCACAACCTACTTCTTAGTAAGCTAGAAAAAAGTGGAATAGATAGCACCATCACTAGATGGACTCGCAACTGACTGGCAAACCTTACTCAACGAGTAGTCCTTAATGGGTCTAAGTCTACATGGAGGGAAGTAAGCAGTGGGGTGCCACAAGTTTCCGTCTTACCCCAGGACTCCTCAATATCTTCTTTAATGACTTAGATGAGGGAATAGAAGGGAAACTTACCAAATTTGCAGATGATAATAAGCTGGCAGGAATAGCTAACACCCAAGAAGATAGGCTGAAGATCCAGATGGATCTTGACAGACTAGAACACTGGGCCGTATCTAACAAAATGAAATTCAATGTAGAGAAAAGTAAAGTCCTACACTTAGGCAAGAAAACCAAAAGGACACATATAGACTGGGTGAAACCAGGCTCAATAGCAGTAACTGTGAGAGGGATCTTGGAGTCTTAGTGGACAACCAGCTAAATATGAGCCAGCAGTGTGCAGCAGCAGCCAAAAAAGCTAATGCAATCCTAAGTTGCATTAACAGAGGGATACAATCAAGATCAAGGGAAGTACTAATACCACTCTATAAAGCCTTAGTAAGACCACACCTAGAGTCCTGCACCCAGTTTTGTTCACCACATTACAAAAAAGATGTTGAGACTCTTGAAAAAGTACCGAGAAGAGCAATCAGGATGATTAGGGGAGTGGAGGCTAAAACATACAATGAACGGTTGCTGGAACTTGTCTTGGCTAGTCTAGTAAGGAGAAGGACCAGGGAAGACATGATAGTGATCTTCCAATACTTGAGGGGCTGCTACAGGGAGGAAGGGGTCAAGCTATTTTCTAAAGCGCCTATAGGCCAGACAAGGAATAATGGATGGAAACTGAACAAGGAGAGGTTTAACCTGGTAGATGGCTGCATTGACCCTGGACTTAAGCACAGTGGACCAACACCAGCAGATGACATGGCTCCCCAAATCAACACAGACTGTGGAAACTTCACACTGGACTTCAAGCCTCTTGCAGTGTGTGCCTCTCCATTCTTCCTCCAGACTCTGGGTCCTTGGTTTCCAAATGAGATGCAAAAGTTGCTCTCATCAGAAAAGAGGACTTTGGACCACTGAGCAACAGACCAGTTCTGTTTTCCTTTAGCCCACGTAAGACTCTTCTGATGTTGTTTGTTGTTCAGGAGCAGCTTGATAAGAGAATTCCGACATTTGCAACCCATGTCCAGGATCCGTCTGTGTGTGGTGGCTCTTGATGCACTGACTCCAGCCTCAGTCCACTCCTTGTGAAAGTCCCCAACACTTTTGAATGGCCTTTTCCTGACAATCCTCTCCAGGCTGCGGTCATCCCTGCTGCTTGTGCATCTTTTTCTTCCACACTTTTCCCTTCCACATAACTTTCTATTAATGTGCTTTGATACAGCACTTTGGGAACATCCAACTTCTTTTGCAATTACCTTTTGAGGCTTTCCTCCTTACAGAGGGTATCAATGATGGTTTTCTGCACAACTGTCAGGTCAGCAGTCTTTCCCATGACTGTGATTCCTACTGAACCAGACTGAGAGACCATTTAAAGGCTCAGGAACCCTTTGCAGATGTTATGGCTTAATTAGCTGATTAGAGTGGGACACTTTGAGCCTAGAATATTGCACCTTTTCACAATATTCTAATTTTCTGAGATTGTGGATTTCGGGTTTTCATGAGCTGTAAGCCATAATCATCACAATTATGACAAATCACAGCTTAAACTATCTTGTTTTGCATGTAATGAGTCTATCTCATATATTAGTTTCACCTTTTAAGTTGCATTACTGAAATAAATGAACTTTTACATGATATTCTAATTTTCTACTTTCACCTGTACATAATAACAAAGTTCCAAATTTTTCTCCAGTTCTTTTTCCATTAGACTCAAAAGGAAAAGTTCTGGTTTGATTTTTATCTCCATTTTCAAAATTTTCTGTATCAAAATATGAATCATAATCCACATTTTTTTTATCATATGTCCACCATAGATGATAAAAATCCCTTCTTTACTTTTACTCTTTCAATATTCATTTGACATACCTTTATACATCTTGGATAACTTATGTAGTGTTAAATACCAACAATACCTCATCTTATAGAAATTTTCTTTATTTTATAATTTAATGTAAATGTTAAGCCCTTCACCCACATATTTCCCCATTGTTCAAGCATCACATTATATCCAAAATTCCCTGCCCACTGAATCACACCATGTTTTACATGTTCATTTTCCAAATTTAATTTGAATAACATTTTATAGATCTTAGCAATAATATGTTCATCGTTACCATATAATGAGATTTCCAATTCATTTTTAGCAAAGTCAGATCCATAGCACTTTTTATCCAGTTTAAATCTTTCTTTCAGTTGTTGATAAGTAAACTAATAGCAAACATAACTTCGGATTCAAGTGCTTCCCTTGGGCTTTATTATTGGGTCACCAGGCTTGAAAGATAAAATTTTACCATACATCAACCAGTCTGGCTTCACCACCATTTCTTTTCTTAAAAAAGGCTTCCTGGGGTGACAACTAAAGGGCCAGCTTCATAGAGATACTTGTTTTATATTTATTCCAAACTCTTAGTGTGGCATGTCTAACAACATGATTATTAAAATCAACATTAACTATACTTTTATCATTCCATAAGTCGCTGTGCCATCCAGACCTTAATTCATGGCCCTCTATGTCAGGTAACGTCTTATTCTGGAGACTCACCCTATAGGCATTTCAGTTTCAATACTTGGAAATTTGGAAGGTGTGTTGGGAGCAGCTCATCCATTTCACTGTTCCAACCTTACTGAGGATGGTTACATATTTCTCTTCTTCAGTATCCTGGATTCTTTGTGAATAATAAACTATGGTGTTCTCATATGTGTTTAGCATGTTAGATATATGTATATACAAATTTATACAGCTTTTAACTCTTCCTAAAACCTTGCTCTTCTTCAAGGAATGCACTTTTCTTCTACCCAATCTCAAATTTACTTGAGGGGAGCATGGCATATATTTTACCCACAGTATCTATTAGACAAACTCGCCTGTAATTGTTTATACATATAACTTTATTTATAAACATAGCTGATATGTTATAAAAGCAGCTTTTGAATACCATGGAAAAGATATGGTTGCATCAAAACACCAAAATAGAGAAACACACACACACACCTGTGGGACTTTGTAGCGGTCTGCTAATGTTGATATCTGGATGGAGATGTCCCTTAAAGCTCCATCAAGAAGAGCCAGGAGGTTCTCCTTCCTTCCACAGCTGTAGTTGGGGACATTGGCTTCTCCAGTGGAGAGAATGTCCAGCAAGGCATCTGAAGTGCGTAAAGGGCTCACATAGTTGTCATGGATGTGATAGCCAAGTGTGAGATTGTGCAGGAGCTGGGAGTTCTTGTTGACCATTTGAATGGCTACAATTAATTTTAAGCCAGTTAAAAAACCATAAGTTTCCCTATTGTAAAAAAGGTTTATTATTGTAATCAAAAGCAACAACAAATATTTTTTTTAAAAAAATTAAATCATCTTTGTCTCTACAACCCTACTGAAGTTTAACTAGACTCTATTGATTCAAAAGCAAGGATCACTACTCTAAATTAATCCAGTATTTAAGAAATGAATTAAAGGAATGAACAGGGAGAAGAACATAATCTGGAATTCTGTCAGGGTTTTTTTTAGTGCCATCTGTGGATCTGAGTCTCTTCCACACAATAAGACAAAAGAGAGAAGCCATGGAAATGGAAATTATTCAAGAAATCAGACAAGTGCTGCAATATAGGAATAAATGAAATAAGAAGAAAAGGAGAGTGTTAGAAATGCAAATGGAAGGAATGCAGTTCCTGAATTACCCTGAATCAGGCTGAATAGAAGGAGCCATGTTGAAAAGCCAAGATGTTTGCAACATTGGGTTGACAGTGTGGAATATAACAACAAGATGGTCTCTCGCATGTAAAAGCTCACTGGACTGTTTTTATCCTGGTGCTGCAAACTCAGCAGGCATTTCAGTCCACGCTTCCCAGAGACTTGCATGGACACCAGCAGAAGCAGAAGCAGGAGGTCCATCATTCATGGGGCTTCAGTCTGCCTTCTACGTGGAAGGCAGCCACTGGAGAAGTAGCATAAGACCTCAAAGCTCTGGATGGTCATAATTACAGGGAGAAATAATTTCTCCTCTTGGGATCCTAACGTTCCTCTGTGCAGAGGAGATACTGGAAAAAAGCATCCAAGTGAAAAATCACAGTTCCACTCCCAAGGGCACTTTTGTTGTGGTTGTGTGTCTTTCCTGTCAGGACATGATCAGAAAGTGATGCTGCAAGAAGGGAGTTCAGAAACCAGGGAGTTGACTTCTGCTGTCCTTCAGCATGGCCTCTTGTCTCCAGATACGGCTGGGGAAGGTCACCCAAATCGATAGAGTTTGGCAACACTCTAGGTTGCTGTCCCTTAATGGTGGGGCTGCCTGTCTTCGAAAGCCAAGGAAGCCAAGGGCACCCTTGAACCCTGCCTAGTGTTAAGGGCAGGGCTGTCCTTTCACATCAGAACTCCATATATGGATACTAAGTTGGGGCTGATTTTGAAGTTCCTTGTGTCTGAAGTGGAATTTCATGACAAATGAAGGCCTTCATTTCTCATCTTTTCTAACAATATCGATTTTTGGATGAGAGGCAGGAAGTGACAGCCTGTGGACTATACCATTTGGTAAATAGGGAGAAAGTTATTGAATTGGTACATTTTTTCCCTTTTCCTTTACTCTTTTTGTGTGGTCTTTCCATGCTCATGCAAGACTTTTTAATAAAGTGTGGGCTGTGAAGTCTGTAGCTGAGATGGTGAAACTGCCAACAACGTGGTGGGCGGTGTGATCTTGCCCCACCCTAACCATAGTCCAGAAAATGGGTATGGGGTATCTGGTGGCCCTTCCTATTTTTGTGAGGATGTACATGGTGGGATGGCACCCTGTGGGGAGGACCTCTGAATGATTCCTCTGAATGATTTTAACAGAGTTCTCTTTAGTGAGATTTATTGAGATGGAACAGAAGGAACAGTGATTGAACTATTTCCCATTTCAAACACAGACATACGATATTATTCTGCATGCTATCTGAATGGAAATAATATCTCTTTTCAAATAAAAGGAAGTTTCAGAAGTCTTTCAATATCATGATATTATCTCTCATGTTTTTACAATTACTCTAGCAGTGAGATGCTCCTTTGTGTTCAGGTCTGGCACTTCAGGTCAGGATAATGTGGCACTTGGGATGAAGATGCAGCCCAGCAGCCCAGCACTGGAGGCCAGGATGAAGAAGACCTGCACAGCCACCATGTGTTTCCCTTTGGTGCTCAGGTAGTTTTTTTTTTTTTAATTAAATTTATATGCCGCCCTTCTCCAAGACTCAGGCTTTGCTTATACAATTTGAGCACACCCACCCAATGGCCAGCAATAGCCTTCATTCCATTGTATATGCCTGCTTATTACTAAGCGGCTTACAAGGTCAGCTTATTGCCCCCAACAATTTTGGGTCCTCAATTTACCTACCCCGAGAGGATGGAAGGCTGAGTCAACCTGAGCCTGGTGGGATTCGAGCCTACAGTAATTGAAGACAGCTGGATCTTAAGAGCAGGCATTTAACAGCCTGAGCCACCAAGGACTTAGTTGGGCACAAAAGTTACCCAGATCCTGCAGAAGACCAGCATGCTGAAGGTGGTCAGCTTGGTCACCACAGAGATTGCTGATCAACTGGTGATCAATGTTGAGGTCTCATAATGGCTCCATTGCAAATATGATCTCTTTGCAAATTCTATTTTAATCCCTTG
>SOZL01001721.1:93536-181587 GCA_009733165.1 Naja naja | reverse complement strand
GCATGGGGACAACCCTGTCGGGGCCTCCGCCGCAGCCCGCTGGCCAGGCGGTCGTTAGATCCTCGGCAGAGCTGTGAGTCAGGGAAGAGGAAAAGGCCCCAGCTCCGTCTGGAACCGCTCCGGGTCCATAAGGCGCCTGGGGCGAACCACCACGTGGCTCCTCATCCCAGCAGTGGGGGGCGGCTTGTTGGAAGACCAGCCGTAGGAGATAGTGATCAGACCATGGAACGGGCAAAGGTAAAAGTGGCCTGCCCTCTGTCACTATGCCACCACTCAGAGACAAAAACAAGGTCGAGAGTATTCCCCCCTCATGAGTGGGGCCATGAATTAATTGGGTCAGGCCCATGGCTTCCATGGAAGCCATGAATTCCTGGGCCAATCCCGACGCACCCCCCAGGGAAGGCAGATTAAAGTCCCCCAGGACTATAAGGCCTGGGATCTCCACCGCCACCCCCGAGAGGACGTCCAGGAGCCCAGGCAGGGTTGCTGTCACACAGCTGGGAGAAAGGTACGCAAGCAGCAAACCCACCTGACCATTTGGCCCCCACTTCAGGAGGAGGGTCTCACTCCGCCTATCTCTGGGATAGTGACCTCCCTTGGAAGCAAGGTCTCCCTAATAACCACAGCCACCCCACCACCCCTACCCTGGGCCCGCGCCGGTGCACAACCCAAAACCTGGAGGGCATAATTCAACCAGAGGGACACCTCCCTCCGCCCAACCAGGTCTCGGTGATGCAAGCCAGGTCCGCAGCCTCCTCCTCAATGATCTCACGGAGGAGGACAGATTTATTGGCCACGGACCTGGCATTAAAGTACACCAGTCTGAGCCCAGGGGTCCCAATTCCCGAACTCCCTAGAGAGGAGGTCATAGGGTCGGAGCGAGCGACCGCACGGAGGTGGCGGTGCCGCTCCCAGCACATGATATGACCCTATGCCTCGACGTCTGCTGCCAACCCCAACCACCCTGGGAATCGCGGCCCCCACCTCAGTCCCCGGAGCCCCACAGGCCCCCAACCTCCACCCGCCCCACGAACCGGGCTGCAAGAAGACTTATTAACCCTCCTCCCTAACCCCTTAAGACGACTAATTAAAATTTTTAAAAGTTTCCCCTTCCTCCTAAATTTGGAATTTGGCCCACTAACTGCAGCATGCCACCTCTCGGGATCCCAAGATCTGTCATTAAGGAAAGCTCTTGATAAAGTGCAGGGCCATTCCACAGACTGGGGAACCATCTGGAGGGCCCATAAGTCTGCTGGAGAGTAGGCAGGCATGACATGTACATCTTAGGCAGGACAGGGGGCAGCTGGTTAGATGGAAGAAAAATTGTAGAGATGGAAATACAATAGGAGACGGACTATAATGAGGATCAGGAGATAATCCGCAATCGGCAACTCTCACAGCTGCCGACAGTTAGAGTCAAGTAAACAAGTCACTGTGCTGCCACCATAGTGACTTGCGGTATAAAATCCTGAATAATTCCCTGCACTCACACTGCAGGGAAAAATCACATCCTCCCATTGCCCTCTCACCGCAGTGGGAGGTAGTCCAGTCTACCTTTTGTTGTCCAAAAGGTAGAGGGTGAACTAGAGGGATAGCCATACTGGATTTAATTCTTACAAACACAGAAGAAACAATAGAGGGAGTTGAAACTGCAGGAACCTTGGGTGAGAGTGACCGTGTCATACTAGAATTCAACATAACACAAACACAAGCAATAGAACATAATGACACCAGAGTCTTGGATTTTAAAAGAGCTGATTTTAATAAACTCAGAGAGAACTTGGGAAAGATTCCATGGATGAAAATCCTAAAGGGGAAAACAACTCAAGAATCTTGGGAAACTCAGAAAAGTATGATCATAGAAGCCCAGACCAGCACAATACCACTGAGAAAGAAAAACAAGAAATCAAGATGAAACCAGCATGGCTGCACAAAGATCTGTCTGGAAAATTGAAAGAAAAAAGGACAAGTACAAAAAATGGAAAGAAGGACATACAACTAAGGCAAAATATCAGCAGATAGCCAGAATCTGCAAAGACGAAGTCAGAATAGCAAAGGCTCAGAATGAACAAAGGCTTGCAAAAAAGTCAAAGATAATTTTAAAAAGTTTCTTCCAACATATAAATAACAAGAAAAAATCAAGGAAACAGTCGGTCAACTAGAGAGAGAAGATGGCAAGGAAGCAACAGGCAACAGAGAGAAAGCAGAACTGCTTAACTCATTCTTTGAATCAGTCTTCATGCAAAAAGAAACTAGCTCAACCCACCAAAAACATAACTGTAATAGACAGACCAGAAATAAAAGTTAAAATAAGCAAAAAAAAAAAAGTAAAAGAACAACCTATCTGATCTTGATGAACACAAATCACAAGGGCCTGAGGGATTACATCCCTGAGTTTTAAAGGAGCTGGCAGAGGTCATCTCAGAACCACTGCACCATATCTTTCAAAAATCCTGGAGCACCGGAGAACTGGAAAGAGCTGATGTGGTTCCCATCTTCAAAAAAGGGAAAAAAACAGACCCAAGAAACTATAGACCCATCAGCCTAACATCAATACCTGGGAAGATACTGGAAAAGATAATAAAAAACAGATCTACCAACATGTAGAAACAAGCAAAGTAATAACTAGCAGTCAGCACGGGTTTGTTAAAAAGAGATCATGCCAAACCAATCTTATTTCACTCTTCAACACAGTGACTAAATTAGTAGACCAGTGAAACACCGTGGACATAATAGACTTCAGCAAGGCATTCGACAAAGTAGACCATAACCTACTTCTTGGTAAGCTAGAAAAAAGTGGGATAAATAGCACCACTATCAAATGGATTTGTAACTGGCTGACAAAGTGTACTCAACGAGTAGTCCTTAATGGGTCTAAGTCTACATGGAGGGAAGGAAGCAGTGGGGTGGAACAAGGTTCCGTCTTAGGCCCAGGAATCTTCAATATCTTCATTAACGACTTAGATGAGGGAATAGAAGGGGAACTTACCAAATTTGCAGTTGAGACTAAGCTGGCAGAGTACCCAACACCCGAGAAGATAGGATCAAGATCCAGATGGATCTCGACATAATTGAACCCTGGGCCATATCTAACAAATGAAATTCAATGTAGAGAAAAGTCAAGTCTTACACTTAGTCAAGAAAAAAACCCAAAGGACACATATAGATGGGTGAAACCAGACTTCTTTTTTAAAAAAAAGTTTTATTATTTTTACAAGACAAACAAGACAAACATAACATAAAAACATAAACTAACATCAATTTCAAGTGTGTCAGTCGGTCACAAATCTCGGTGCCATCCCCTTACCATCAATACTCTCCATTGCAGAAGAAAAGAAAAAATATACAGAACAAACAAGAAATAATAATAATGAGGAGATGGGCGGAGCTGGTGTTGCCGAGACGGAGGTGATCTTGACTCCTGAGATCACCCCGATACTGCCGCCGGGATGGTCCCCGGATCTAAACCGACTGGTAGGGTTGGTGAAAGTTGGGGGCCTTCTGTTGATCCCAGGGACGTCGCAAAGTCCCTGGTTGATCCAGGACAGCCCCTCTACCCGAAACGTGCTGAGGCAGCCATCGGGCTGAAGAAGCTGTGACAGCTCCTGAGGAATGAGATCGGAAGAAGTTTGTCGGTCGGTGAGATCATATTGTTTTTAACCCTTTGGGAACACCCTAGTAATCCTAATGGTGTGAAATTGAGAGCGAGATGGACTAGGCGGCGGAAGGGATTGGGTTTGAAAGTAAAGAGTTTTGTTTCTTCTTTCTTTTTATGGCTCTAAAGACTTTCCTTTTACTTTTTCCTCTTGGGAGTTCTTGAATACCTTTTATATTTTTTGAATTTTGTCTCTTTTTGCCTTTTTTTGGCATTAGGGGCTCTAATGTAATTTGGTTATTTTGATTCAGTTACTTTTCATTTTTGCATATAAGAAATGTCTTTCTTGTTTTGAATAAGACAGGAAGTGATACATTTTGGGAGCCATCTGGCAAGGAAGTGAAAGTTGGTTGTGAGATACAATATTGCTACCTAGAGGCTCGTTATCTTATATAAACATATACACTTGCAAGGACTGTATCCAAGGCTCTGTTGATTAGAAAGTACTGGATAGGTGCTTTTGGAATTTCTTTGAGCCTGCAGTTTGGAACTGAAGAGTAAAGCGACCTTGGAGAGTTTTAAAATAAAAGAACTGGATTTCTTCGAGAGGCAAAAACAGTGGAGCTGCAATCTTTCCTCTTTCACTAGTTAAGCCCTGGACTTTGCATAGTGGCAATGGAATAAAGAGTGATCTTGCTTCCTGCCAAGGCTTTTTACTGTTTGGAATTTAATTCTTCATAATTGGAGCCCCTAAAATATATTTTGTTATTCTTAAAGGATATTTTACTACTTTACTATTTTTATTCTTTATTTTTTGATTGATATCTTCCTATTTTTCAATCTTCAGCCTTTTTTCTTTCGAGAGTTGGTTTTCACTTTGTACATTGGAAACAAGACAGTCAATTATTGGACCCTTTCTTTTTCTCTCCTTTTTCCTTTTAAATTCAAGTTTTTATTTATACATTCTTTTCTTAGTTTCCAATTTTACCTTTTTTCAAATTATTGATATATTGATATAATTGAACCCCTCTTTTTTCCTTCTTACTATTTCCTTCCCTTTTTCTTGTTAAACAGGATTGTTCCTTTCCTTTTATAACACTAATTTTTATTTTTATTTTTGTTATTGGCCTTCATTCCTTTTTCTTCCTCCTTTTGGAATTGGTGCTGACAATTTCTGCAACAATGAGTAGAAGATCTTCAATTCCACAAGTAATGGTTCCCACAACAGAAGAGGCAATACAGAAGATTCTACAAGCAGTAGGTGAGATTGGAAAGAAGTTAGATAAGACAGATGAAAATATAAGGGCTTTACAGCAAACAATGGAGAAATATGGTGAGAGGATAAAGAAGTTGAAGAGCAGCAAGAACAAAGAGACAAGGAAATGAAGAGTTTTAACACCAGATTAAGGGAAGTTGAGAGTGACCATAATGAATCTCTGCGAAGTGAAGTTGATAGATCGGAATTCTATTTGAGATTCCAAAATGTCGAGGAAGAGAAGGGTGAAAATTTATTGGAGAAAATGACACAGATTCTGGCAGAACTGCTAGAAATAATGGAAGAGAAGATGAGGGATGGAATAAATGAAATATTTCGTGTCTTTACAAGATATGCAATGAGGAATAAACTTCCAAGAGAAATTCATATTAGATTCACTAAGAAGAGTATCAAATCACAAATATTGCAAGCAGTCAGAGATAAGACGTTGAAGCACAACAATAAAGATGTCACAGTACTGAAACAGATACCAAGAAGAATAAGAGAGAGGAGAGGAGAATATGTGTTTTTATCCAGAGAATTACTGAAGAGAGGAATAAATTATAGATGGCTAATACCAGAAGGCCTCTTGTTTGTGTGGCGGGAACAAAGACATAGAATTGACACAGTGGAGAAGGCAGAATCATTCTATGATGGCTACTTCAGAGGAAAAGAGGAAAATGGAGGACATGAAGAATTGATCGTGGAACTTCCAAAGGAAGGTGCAATGATAAGTGAAGAAGAACAACTTGGAGCAGTAGGTGGTTTACCTAGAGAACAAAAAGAAGTTAGAACGACTAGAGCAAAACAACCTATATATAAGACTTAAAATGGAAGGGAAAAATTGATTTCAATGAATATAAATGGACTCAATTCAATTGCCAAAAGAAGGAAAATATTTCATAAATTAGAGAAATTAAAATTTGATATAATTTGTCTGCAAGAGGTCCATATTAAAAAGCAATATGAATATGTATTAAGGCAAAGAAAGTTAGGAAAGCTATTTACATCACTGGCTCAATGTAAAAGAGGAGTGGCTCTATATATTAAAGATACAATTATTGCAGAATTGATTTATACAGATGAAGATGGGAGGATTTTAATGGTGGAGATAATGGATAACAATACTAAAATGCTTTTGATAGCAATATACGCACCAAGTGAGAATCAAGAAGAATTTTATAAGAAATTATATCAAAAAGTGATTGAATTAGACTATGCAAATATCTTTCTGATGGGAGATTTCAATGGGATAATTAATGATTAACTTGATTACAAATCTGAAAGAACCAAAAAGAAAATTAGAAGAAAGCTACCCAAGTCCTTTTTTCAAATGATAGAAGAAATGAATATTAAAGATATATGGAGAGAGAGAAATATTGGAAATAAAGAATTTACTTTTTATTCAAATAGACATGAATCATGGTCAAGAATAGATATGGTATGGGCATCTGCAGATATGCTCTCCGATATACAGAAAATTCAAATCGAAAGTGGGACCTGGGCGGATCACAATCCACTGATAGTTGCCTGGAAAGGACAGAGGAGAAGATCTAGATGGACATTAAATAACATGATTTTGAAAGAAGAAGAATTTAAAAAGAGAATTGAGACAGAACTTATCTTTTTTTTCAAGCAAAACAGAAAAGAAGATACATCATTACAAACTCGTTGGGACTCGATGAAGGCCTATACAAGAGAATTGACAATTGACTACATAAGGAAAAGAAATATTAAATGGAAAAAGACATTTAAAATATTGGAAGATGACTTTATGAAATTGGAAAAAGAACTACAACAATCACCGCAAGGGAAAGATATTAAAAGGAAAATGGATGTGATTAAACATAAAATGGCTTTAATGGACAAGGAAGAAGTAGCTCAAAAGATTAAAGGCGCCAAACAAAATTATTTTGACAATGCTAATAAGCCAGGAAGAAATTAGAAAGGAAAGAGAAACAAAGAAAATTAGCCAATTAACAGATGGAAAAGGGAATATACAGCGTGGGAATGATGAAAAGAAAAAAATTATCCGAGACTACTATGAAAAACTCTACCCTCAAGAAGATATTCTAGAAGAAAAAAATTGAACAGTATTTACAAAAGACAAGATCACCACAGATACCTAAAGACATTGAAACAATACTAGAAGGGAACATAACCATGATGGAATTGACAGAAGCCTTGAAGAAACAAAATACAGGAAAAGCACCAGGCCCAGATGGCTTACCGGCCGAATTCTACAAGACCATCCAGGAAGTGTCAAGCGCTCCCCTTCTAGAAGTGATGAATGAAGTGCTACTAAAAAAGAGAATACCTGAGACATGGTTGGAAGCTTATATTACCCTTATACCTAAAGAAGAAATGGACCTACAACAAGTTAAAAATTATAGACCTATCTCATTGTTGAATTCAGATTATAAAATCTTTGCCTCAATTCTGGCAGAAAGAATGAAAAGGTACTTAAATGAATTTATTCACACGGACCAAAATGGATTTTTGCCAAAACGACAAATCAAGCAAAATGTGAGAATAATTTTAGATACTTTGGAGTATTATGAAGCACACCCTGAAAAACAGATGGCACTGATGTTTTTAGATGCTCAAAAAGCACTTGACAACGTGAACTGGCGGTTTATGATATTGCAAATGATGCAAATGGGCTTTGGAAAAAACTTTATACAGGCTATTGAGACAATATATAATAATCAAACAGCGAAGATATTGGTAAATGGAGAGTTGACAGAATCTATAGGGATAAGAAAAGGAACTAGACAAGGTTGCCCTCTGTCGCCCCTGCTGTTTGTTTTAACACTAGAAGTACTGAATAGAGCTATCAGAGAAGATGAAGAAATAAAAGGAATGAAAATTAAAAAAGAAGAATATAAACTACAGGCATTTGCAGATGATTTGGTATTCATAATAGAGGATCCACTTAAATCAGCACCCAAGTTGATAGAACAAATAGAAGAATATGGAATGGTGGCAGGTCTAAAAATTAATAAAGACAAAACAAAGATCCTAACAAAGAATATGTTAGCAAAACGCAAGAAAGATTTAGAAGATTTATTAGAGATACAGATTGCAAATAAAGTTAAATATTTGGGAATATATATAACATCAAGATGCAGTACATTGAAAGAAGATAATTATATAAAACTCAAACAGCAGATAGCAACAGATCTTGAAAGATGGGAAAATATACAATTATCCCTTATTGGCAGAATATCAACAGTTAAGATGAATGTATTACCTAGAATTTTATATTTATTTCAGACAATTCCAATTAGATTTGGGAAAGAATACTTTGAAGATTTAAATAAAATCACTTCAAAATTTATATGGCAGGGCAAAAAGCCAAGAATTAAATTTAAGCTATTACAAGATGCAAGGTCAAGAGGGGGATTTGCACTACCTAATTGGGAATTGTATTATCATGCTGCAAGTTTGATGTGGGTGAAAGAATGGATAACATTGAGAAATAATAGATTGTTAACTTTAGAGGGCCATGATTTATTACTAGGATGGCATGCTTTCTTATGGTATAAGGGAACTAAAAAACAAGGATATTTTAGAAGACACTATGTGCGAGAAGCTTTATTTTTAAATTGGGAAAAAACTAGAAAACAACATTATATACAAATTCCATTATGGGTATGTACTATTGAAGCTTTTTCATATCCAATAATATATAAGAAGGAACAAACAATCAGATATGGAGAGATTTTAAATGAAAAGGGTGAACTCAAATCGATGCAAACATTACAAGAACAAGGAATAAAAATGAATTGGTTTTCATATTTGCAAATACAATCTAGATATGACGAGGATGTTAGGACTGAAGGTATTTATAAAAAACCAACTGAACTAGATAAAATTTTGATGGGTACGAATGAAAAAGTGATTAAAAACTCTATGGTCATTTATTAGAAGTTAGAATGGAAGAGGAGCAGGTTAAGGAAACAATGATTGCTTGGGGAAAATTTTGGTTATGGGATAGATCTAAAGAGATGGCAAACACTGTGGGATCAGAATTATAAAATGACAATGTCAACTGCATATAAAGAAAATTTGTATAAGATGTTTTACAGGTGGCACCTATCCCCGAGAAGGATTGCAAGAATGTTTAAGGACAAATGTCATCAGATACCTGGCTCCTACTATCACATGTGGTGGACTTGCTGATGCTAAAAGATATTGGACTAAAATCCACATGTGGTTGGAAAAAATGACACAACAACATAGACTTGAAACCTGAGATATTCCTGTTGGGAATTGTACCAGAGACACTTAACAAAGAACTGAAATATTTGATTGTTAACGTACTGACAGCAGCCAGAATTGTATTTGCTAAAAACTGGAGAAATGATAAGACACCTACGCAGGAGGAAGTGATTAAGAAGATTTTGGACTGTGCCGAAATGAGTAGATTAACATTTGAAATCAGGGACCAAGAAGAAAAGCAGTTCTATAAGATATGGAATATGTTCTATAAATGGTTAGATAAAAAAGTTTGGTAATATATGGAATATAAAGATAGATAGAACTGTTGAAACAATATAGAGATCATAATATGATGGAGGATTAATAATAATGATTATAGTTTTTCCTTTTTGTAATATTGAGTATGAATAATGAGGGGAAGGCACTGTGAGTTTTGACCGACCGACATACTTGAAATTGATATGGATTTATGTGTTGTATGTTTGTTTGTTATGTTTGTTCTTTTTGGAAAAATAAAACCTTTATAAAAAAAAGAAAGAAATAATAATAATAAAAAAATACAACCGCCTATTATCTATTTGAAGAAGTCTCAAAAGCTTACATTTTAGTTCATACATTACCTAAATTATCTCCTCTATTATCCAATATTATTATTATTAACTCTCTACAACATTATAGTCTATATTATATTCTCATTCAACAATTATATTTATCTCCATCATATCCATATATTACCAAGTTTTTTTTATCTAACCATTGATAAAACATACTCCATATCTTAAAAAACTGTTTTTCTTCTTGATCTCTAATTTCAAATGTTAATCTACTCATTTTGGTACAGTCCAAAATTTTCTTAATCACTTCCTCCTAGGTATTATTATTATTATTATTATTATTATTATTATTATTATTTTTGTATGCTGCCCCTCTCCCGAATGGACTCGCTCACAATTAAAACCAACACAATAAATAATTACCTAAAATAGAATTAAACCCAACAAGCCAAATTACTAAAACAAATTATAAAACATCTTATAAAATATATTATAAAATATCTTGTCATTTCTCCAATTTTTAGCAAATACAATTCTAGCAGCTGTTAATACATTAACAATCAAATATTTCAACTCTTTGCTGATTCCCAATTTCTCTGGCATAATTCCCAATAAAAATATCTCAGGTTTCAAGTCTATATGTTGTTGGGTCATTTTTTCCAACCACGTGTGGATTTTAGTCCAATATCTTTTGCATCAGCACAAGTCCACCACATATGGTAATAGGAGCCGGGTATCTGGTGACATTTCCAACACTTATCCGATTTATCCTTAAACATTCTTGCAATCCTTCTCGGGGATAGGTGCCACCTGTAAAACATCTTATACAAATTTATATGCAGTTGACATTGTCATTTTATAATTCTGATCCCATAGTGTTTGCCATCTCTCTAAATCTATCCCATAACCCTGGGCCCTATCTAACAAAATGAAATTCAACATAGAGAAAACTAAAGTCTTACATTTAGGCAAGAAAAAACCAAAAGTCCACATATAGACTGGGTGAAACCAGACTTCTTAATAGCAGGAACTGGCCGAGGATCTTCGAGTCTGGTGGATAACCAGCTAAATAGGAGCCACCCGTGTGCAGCAGCAGCCAAAAAAGCCAATGCAGTCCTAAGTTGCATTAACAGAGGGATACAATCAAGATCAAGGGAGGTACTAATACCACTCTATAAAGCCTTACTAAGGCCACACCTAGAGTCCTGCATCCAGTTTTTGTCACCACATTATAAAAAGATGTTGAGATCAGGGGGTTTAATTTGATTGTTTATTTGGCATAATTTAATATCTTTTTAATTTCTTTTAACTTTTGTACTTTCTGTCTTTTATGTACGCTGCCCTGAGTCCTTCGGGAGAGAGGGCGGCTTATAAGACCAAATAAAAGAAACAAAAAAAAAACAATTCTAGAAAGAGTGCAGAGAAGAGCAACCAGGATTATTAGGGGACTGGAGGCTAAAACATATGAAGAACGTTTGCAGGAACTCGGCCTGGCTAGTCTAGTGAAGAGAAGGACCAGGGGAGACAGGAGAGCAGCCTTCCAGTATTTGTGGGGCTACCCCAGAGAGGAGGAAGGGGTCAGGCTATTCCCCAAGGCACCCAAAGACCAGACAAGGAACAATGAATGGAAACTGAACAAGGAGAGATTCAACCTGGAAATAAGGAGAAATTTTCTGACAGGGAGAACAATCAACCAATGGAACAGAAGTTGCCTTCAGAAGTTGTGGGAGCTTCATCACATGAGACTTTCAAGAAGACACTGGACTGCCATCTGTCAGAAATGGTATAGGGTCTCCTGCCTGGGGAGGGGGGGTTGGACTAGATGACTTCCAACTTTTGTTAATCTGTACCTGACATGGAGACACCTGCCCACTTTCCTCCTTTGCCCCTCCTGGAAGGAGCCCCTCAACCTTGGGGCTTCAGCCAAGCCCCCCCCCCACCAACCACCCATGGCAGGCTTTCAGGGGAGGAGGAACAAGAGCAAAGTGGTTCGTCTCTAGCCCCTCTCATTCTCTCCCCCCTCCCCCCCACAGCATAGAGAGCAAAGTCTGATCCTCTGGAAGGATCACAGTGTGGAACTCGCTGGGAAAATTCCTGGGAGTTGGGAGGTGGGATTGAGAGTCATAATGGTAGGGGGGGCTTTGGAAGAAGGTATCCCCTCCTTCCCTCCCTCCCATTCCAGCTCTCCCCTTGTTGGGCTGCCTGCACAGAATTCAGCAGCCTCCCGAAAAGGAGCAAACCCCTCTCCCTCCCCCAATTTCCTAGATTATCCCCCTCCCCAAGAACACAGGTGCTTCTGTGCCACCTCAGTGGCTTTTCTGTCCTGGGGAAGCCGCCCAACGTGGAGGGACTGTGGTGTCCTATCCACCCCTGAGAGTTTCCAAGAGAGGAGCGACCTCTCACTCTTGTGTAACAACACTGAGTAGCCCGGTCCAAGACCCACCTGCTTTCCACCAGGTACCCAGGAACAGCCTTGCCCTCGCCCCACTCCGTTCCGCTGACCCAGCAAATGCCAACTTGGGGGTCACGGCGCTTCTGGAGGGATCCTCACCAGGTCGGAGGAATCCAGAATCCGTGGTGGCAGGTGGATTTCTTGCTCTCTGTAGCTGATCAATCTCTCTGTCCTTTGAACTGCTGACCGGGTTTATGATGGGAACAGAGTTCAGAGATTGTAAAACCCTTGCAAGCCATCGATTGCTATTACTTTATTATCACCTTTCTTGCCAGAGTGCAACACGTACAATGAGATTGGCTGAAAATTCATCAATGCGCAGAAATGATCAGATTAACTATGGTATTAAAAATAAGGAAGAAGGTGATTTAAAAAAATATGGAATATATGGTATAATTGGCTAAAAAGGAGGAACTAAAGATGTTTAGTGAAAATGACCAAAGAAACCCTAAAGAAGAATTGGATATATGACATATGTGGGTGTAAATGTGTATATATGTAAAATACTGTAAATATATAAATACGGTAATTTAATAATAACATAAAGAAGTAAGGGCTTAGTAAATAAGCGATAGATTTATTGGTAGTAAATGAATTGAATTGTCACTGAAGAATATGCATACCGTTATAACAATGCTGTAAAATGTGAGAACTTGTTTCTCTTTTTAAAATTTTCTTGAAATCCTGCATAAACTTTATTTTAAAAAAAGAGAGATTGGCTGAGAGGAAAGAAAAAGAAAGGGAAAGAGAGAAAAAAAGTAAAGTAAATTAGAGAAAGGGCAAAAGAGAACAAGACTTAAGTTTAGCACACAGTTTCACGTGTTATTCAACCTCTTACTCTTTGGTTACTTAATCACTCAATTATTATTCAATATTCTAGTAGAATAGTTATGCATCTATTAAATATGTACTTTACAAATATTATTTACATGGTTTCCAAACTTCTTTTAGAAGCTGTCAAATACTTTATTATTATTATTTGTAGTTATTGTGTACGTACATTATAACAACTGTAAAATGTGAGAACTTAACCCAGTCCCAATCTTATTAATTTTCTTGAAATCCTGCATAAAATTGAAAATGTGACTGCCAGATTGCATCTCCGGCAGCGAAGAAAAGCAAAGAAAAGTTGGTGTAAAACAGAGGGCAAAGAGAACAAACTATTAAGTTTAGTACCAGTTTCACGTGTTATTCAACCTCTTACTCTTCAGTTACTTGGTCATCACTCAATGAGGTTATTCTAGTAGAATAGTTATGCATCTATTAAATAGGTACTTTACAAATATTATTTACATAGTTTCCAAACTTCTTTTACCCTTGCAAGCTGTCAATTATTATTACTTTATTATTACCTTAGTCAGCACATGTGTACAATGAGATCGGCTGAGCCTCCCTTCGTGCACACCCCCCCAACACAACTCACAGTGAGGACAGAAGCACCTAACCCAGTCCCAATCTTATTACTATTACTAGGTGACCTTGTTGCACAATGCGCCGGCCCCGCAAATGTGAAAACGTGACTGCCAGATTGCATCTCCCGGCAGCCGGAAGAAGCAAAGACAACCGTTGGTTGTACCAACAGAGGCAGAGAATCCAAATCGCGAAGTCTCAGTACCATGTTGTAAAGCCTTAGTAAGGCCCCACTTGAAATCCCTGCATCCAGTTTTGGTCCCCGCATTACAAAAAAGAGGTTGAGACTTTGGGAAAAGGGCAGAGAAGCGCAACTAAGAGGATGAAAGGCCTGGAGGCCAAAACATCTGAAGAACGGTTGCAGGATTTGGTTATGGCCAGTCTAGAGAAAAGAAGGATTAAGGGGGGACAGAATAGCAATGTTTGAGTATTTGAGGGTGTTGTGGTTAGCCAGCAGCAGGTGCGGACAGCTGAGGAGAGCGAGGACTCAGATGAGGGGCCAGGACCATTAGGAGTGGACTGTTGCCTTCAGAGATTGTGGGGCTGGCAGCAGCGATGAGGAGGTTCCGAGGAGCCGTGTGCGCGTGAGCACAGGGCTGCTTGCAGGAAAGAGCAGCTGCAGCAGCACAGGCGACTCGCGAGTAAGGCTGCAAGGTAATGGCCCCTCCTTCAAGAAGATAAAAGCCAGCTGTGAATAGGACGTTCTTTGCAGGAAGCAAAGATGTTTTGAAACTCGAGCCTCGTGGACATTGGAGTATCTTAGTTGGTATTTGAAGACTCTTGTGTTGTGAAATATTTCTAGGTAACCTTATCTGTTATTCTTGGCAGCCTCACACAGTTTTGGTGAGGCTCGTACTTGTCACAGTTAATTAGTTTGCAGCAGCCTTTCAAGCGAGGATTCATAAGACTCATTAAAAGGTTTCTGTTCCCTTTGGTTTGTGTTTGTTTTGTTGGACAAGGGTTTGGGTCAGAACAGTGGGGCTGCCCAAAGAAGAGGGGATCAAGCTATTCTCCAAAGCCCCCAAAGGAAGGACAAGAAACAAGGGATGGAAACTGATCCAGGAGAGAAACAACCTGGAATTGAGGAGAAACTTCCCAATAGTGAGGACAATTAACCAGTGGAACAGTGGCCCTTCTCTCTGTTTCCCTCAGGCTAATTTCTCTACTTTTCCTCTTGAGAGAAAAGAAATATATCCATTGAAAAGTTGCAGGTAACAAAGCCTAGCAGTGGGCTTGCAGGCCTCCCCGAACCAAAGTTTTAAACCAACACAATTGCAAAATGTACTAGAAATATTTCTAATGGGCTGACTTGTGTGCTATGTCTCTGCAAAGTTATGTATTTGTATTGAGAGATTTAGAATGGGCAGAATGAAACTGGGGGAGATGAGGAACTGGAAGTAGCAAATGGCTGAGAGCTTCAAATGTCCACGAGTGTTTACGGAAAGTGACAGTCAGTAAGAAAGTAGGGGAAACTGTGGAATGTGAATGTCAATAAAAAAGAAAGTGTAAGAAATGTGGCTTGAGATGAGAATGGGGTCCTTTGATTGATAGCAGTCCTTGAAGGCCTCCATTGCAATGGTTAGTTAATGTGAGTTTTCTGTGGTTATTATATCTCTTGCTTCTTTCTTTTGTCCCAAATTGTTAGAAACAAAACACCTCTAGTCTTAAAGTAAGATTTATTGCTTGTGGTCTGTCTTTGGTTTTTTTATTAGAATTTTCCTATGATACCCTGAGGCCTCTTTCTCCCCCTTTTCCCTCAGGCTAATTTTTCTGTTTCTCTCAGGCCTCACTCTCCCCCTTTTCCCTCAGGCCCCTCTCTCTACTTTTCCCTCAGGCCTCCCCTCTCTGTTTTTCTCTCAGGCCTCTTTCTTTAGCTTTCCCTGAATCTCTATGGAGTGGGGTGGATGCATCTGCAGTCCTCTGATCAGGTGATGAAGGGAGGGGTGTCTGCTATGAGCTGGCTCCCCCCTCACCTCGGCCCTCATCCCCAGGTCACTCCTGGAGATGGGATTCAGGCCCCATTAGGGATGGAGACCCGGAGAGAGCTGAGGAATGGCCCCAGGAAGGAACAACCTCTGCTTCCAGGGTTTGGTTGGGCCTTTCAACCAGCTGGAATTGGGGCTCTCGAGCATCACAGGGTGGGGGGGGGTCTACCTGTCAATCATTTGCCTCCCCACCCCCAGTTCTCAAGGAGAACCTGTTTTCTTCATGGCCCCCCCCAAGTTTTTTATTTCAATCTACATACACAACAATACATGAACAGTGTGGCATCAATATATCATACATTTTAGCATAGGCCAACTTAATGATAACAATCCCATCTCTGAATACACATATTCACATTAAATCAAAATCATTCATTGCTTATTTTCAACCTTTCAGTATTCTCTCCTAGTGCCAACCACCATATCAGTTAAACATACCTAGTAATTCCATTATCCAATTTCCTCCTCGCTTTTTTTTTTATAAAAAAAATTCTCATTTGGCAAGCAAATGAGGCAAGTTCCCGGTTTAAACATCTCAATACAAACATGACCATAGTCACCTATTCCTTTTGTTTGTTCAATTTCATATCACATTAACCTTATTAGGATTAAATATCAAACTTATCCAATTCTTATTTATTTATTTATTTATTTATTTATTTATTTATTTATTCGACTTGTATGCCACCCCCTCTTCAAAAGGACTCGGGGTGGCTCACAGATAAAAACAATACAATAAATTAAATTAACTAAAATAGAATTAAATTATTGCAAGCTGAATTAAACTAAAAATCCCATAATGAATAAAAAACCCTTCCCCCAAGGAGTCAGCACAGCCCAGCCTGTTCAAACAGCCAGGTTTTTAGGTCGTGATGGAAGGTGCGGAGATCAGGGGCCAGGCGGAGCCCCAGAGGTAGTTGGTTCCAGAGAGCGGAGCAGCTACAGAGTAGGCCCTTCCCGGATACCGCCAACCAACACTGGGTCGCAGATGGCACCCAAGAAGTCCCTGCCTGTGCATTCGTACAGGGCAGTTGGTATTCGATGCCGGCAGTAGACGCTCCCGTAAGTAACCCGGACCCATGTCTCGTAGGACTTTGAATGTTAATACTAGGACCTTGAATCTCATCCGGAGGGCAACCGGTAGCCAATGCAGCTCATGCAGGAGGGGTGTAACATGGGAGTACCAGGAAGCTCCCATCACAACCCGCGCAGCCGCATTCTGCACCAGCTGAAGCCTCCGGATGGTATGCAAGGGCAGTCCTAAATAGAGAGCATTGCAGTAGTTGAGCCAGGAGGTAACAAGTGCCTGAGTGACAGTGCGCAGGGCATCTCGGTCCAGATATGGACACAGCTAGTGAACCAGCCGAACCTGGGCAAATGCCTCCCTGGCCACGGCCCCCACCTGCTCCTCCATCCTGAGCCGTGAGTCCAGGAGGACCCCCAAGTTCAGTGCTCTGTCCACAGGGGGCAACACCTCTCCCCCCATGACCAAAGATGGAATCTCCTGACTGGACTGAGATGTCGGTATGCACAGCCACTCTGTCTTGGCCGGAATGTGCTGAAGCATGTTCCTGTCCATCCAGATCCGTACCGCATCCAGACAACGGGATATCACGGAGAGGGCATCCCTGATGTGACCTGGGGTGGAGATGTACAACTGCATATCATCAGTGTACTGATGATACTTCACCCCAAAGCCACGGATGATCTCGCCCAGCGGCTTCATATAGATGTTGAATAGAAGAGGCGAGAGAACCGACCCCTGAGGGACCCCACAAGTGAGAGCCCTTGGCATCGACCTCTACCCCCCTGCCAACACCAATTGCGAGCGTCCCGAGAGGAAGGTGGCGAACCACTGCAACAGAGTGCCTCCCACTCCCAGCCCCCCGAGATGCTGCAATAGGATACCATGGTCGATGGTATCAAAAGCCGCTGAGAGATCTAACAGGACCAGGACAGAGGAAAAACCCCTGTCCCGAGCCCTCAGGAGATCATCAACCAGTGCGACCAATGCCGTCTCCATGCTATACCCAGGATGGAAGCCCAATTGGTACAGATCTAGGTAGTCTGCTTCCTCCAGGAAAAGCGGAAACTGCTGAGCCACCACGCTCTCAACAACCTTCGCTAAAAAGTGAAGGTTGGAGACCGGACGAAAGTTGTTCAATTCGGCTGGGTCCAGGGCAGGCTTCTTCAGGAGGGGCCGCACCATTGCCTCTTTCAGGGCAGCAGGAAAGGCACCCTCCCTTAATGAAGCATTGACCACTGCCCGAGCCAGCCGTGACCTCCCTGGAGGCATAAACCAACCAGGAAGGGCATGGGTCCAACAAACATGTGGTGGAACTCAGTCATTGCATAATCCTGTCCACTTCATCCTCAGAAACAGGATCGAACTCAGTCCAGATTATATTGGCCAGACCATCTGCACCCCCAGGGTCAGGCCCCTGCACACTAGAGTTCAGCCCTTCCCGGATCCGAGCGATCTTATCCTGCAGGTATTGTCCAAATTCCTCAGCTCTGGCCTGCAAGGGATCCACCACTGCCCCCAGATGTAATAGGAAAGGTTGGGCCTTTCAACCAGCTGGAATTGGGGCTCTCGAGCATCACAGGGTGGGGGGGGTCTACCTGTCAATCATTTGCCTCCCCACCCCCAGTTCTCAAGGAGAACCTGTTTTCTTCATGGCTTCCCCCCCAAGTTTTTTATTTCAATCTACACATACACAACAATACATGAACAGTGTGGCATCAATATATCATACATTTTAGCATAGGCCAACTTAATAATACCAATCCTGTCTCTGAATACACATATTCACATTAAATCAAAAACATTCATTGCTTATTTTCAACCTTTCAATACTCTCTCGTAGTGCCAACCACCATATCAGTAAAACATACCTAGTAATTCCATTATTCAATTTCCCCTCAATTTTTGTTTTTATAAATAAAAAATTCTCATATGGCAAGCAGTGTGGTTCCCGGTTTAAACATCTCAATACAAACATGACCATAGTCACCTATTCATTTTGTTTGTTCAATTTCATATCACATTAACTTTATTAGGATTAAATATTAAACTTATCCAATTCTAATTCATATGATAACATTTCATTTTTCTTAGGATATTCTCATTTTATTTTGCAATGTTATTTAAAATTCTCATCTCATTTCTATGTTCATTTCCCATATTACCTTTTTCTGTCATATTTGCAATTTGATCAATCCTTATTTTATTCATTCAAAATTGTCCCCTCTGGTTAATAATTTGAGCCATCCACCTTCAATTTACCTTAATACCATCTCCCTAATTACTATAACACACACACACACACAAACACACATATATTGTCAGATTCTGCATTACATTTTCTCAATCAACTTACAAATCATCTATACAGTACAAAAATATTAGTCTAATCAATTAATTATAGCAACTGATATTAATCTTTCCATAATGGTACTCATTTAATTTCCCTTTTTCTTATATATCACTAATCATCAACTGATATATAATCTTTTTATTATAAATTCCCAATTCCATATTTATTTCATTAAATTCCATGCCTAGTGTAGCAATAATTTTTTAATAACAGGAAAGAGAGAAAAAAGAAACTAAAAAGAAAAAATCACATCAGTTACATGCTTATTTATTTATTTATACTTTTTTCTTTAACATATGTGGGTATTTAATAAACAGTGTATTGTCAGAGTCATCTTACATATACATAACAATAGTAATAATAATATTGTTTGCTTGTATATAATAACATTCTTTCAACTTCTAATTTCTACTTTTACTATCTAACCATTGAGAAAAGAAATCCCAAGTTAAAAATATTCTGTATCTTCTTTATCCTTTGCCTTTAATGTTAACCCATCCATTTCCACACAATGTAATATTTTCTCGATTATATTATCCTCTGAAGGAGTTTCCTCATTTTTCCAATGTTGGGTGAACACAGTTCACAGAAAACATGCAGCATCAAATATATGTTCCCTTTATTATATTTTCTGGCAAAATACCTAAGAAGAATATTTCTGGCTTTAAGGTGATACATGTTGCTTTATCATTTTCTCTAGTCATTAATGTATTTTTGTCCAATATTTTTTTGCCTTTGGGCAGGTCCACCACATATGGTAATAAGAACCGGGAATCTGGTTGCATTTCCAACATTTGGCGGACATGTTTTTAAACATCTTTGCTAGCCTTGCTGGTGGCAAATGCCACCTGTAGAACATTTTGTACAGGTTTTCCCTGTATGTAGTTGCCATTGTCAATTTATAGTTTCTATCCCAAAGTCTTTGCCATTTATCTAATTCTATAGTAGACCCAATTTTTTTGCCCAGGTTATCATTGTTTCTTTCACTTATTAACTTTTCATCCCCACCTAATAGTATCTGATCAACTATGATTGGCTCTGTATAGAAACCATATCTCTTTACATCTTTTTCGCCTCATTATTGTATTTGCAAGTGTGGCCACCGTGCGAGATTCACCCCTTGATTTGGCAATTTCTGTTCAGTTTTCTCATCTAAAATATCTGTATACGTTATAATTTTTCCGAAGTTTATCACACTTGCATGTATCAGTGCTTCCATTGTTGAAAGCCAGACTGGTATTTTCATATAATTTTTGGCTTTAACCTTTTCCCATACTAGGAGTAGAGCGTTCCTTCCATAATGTCTTTGAAAGTATCTATAGATACTCACGGCTGGCATCTTGAGGTCTCAAACCTATCTATCTCCCCCTTCCCTCCCCCCATAATTCATTGGAAGCGGAGAAGCGATAATAGTTGCGATAGCAAAAATGCCTTGGAAGCTTGAGTTTGGCAGAGTTGCCACCTTGGGAGCAGAAGAGGCTGAATTAGAGAGACTTTCTGGTCTCTGATGGAAAGGGAAACAATGTTGTGTTTTTACTTGAACTTCATCATGTCTTCCGTGTAACAAGGAGCATTTCTGTTTGTTTCCACCAGATCATCAATCATGGTCATTAGTTCACCCACCTGAGCCTCTCGTTCTGCCCCTTCTACATTGTTGTTGAAAACCAGGCACCGGTTCCCGCATTCAGCAATATATTTCTTCACTTTTTTATCTCTGGAAGATATTAAATTTTCCAGAGATTGAGCTTTCAGGCCATGTTTGTTGGTGAACAAGATGATCGTGTAATCCTTGGCTTTAAGGCCAAAAATCTCTTCGATCAGCTGAATCACGTCTGTCTCCTCCTGGGAGGAACGCAAATGATCCATCACATACAGAATGACGTGGGGACCCGGGAGCAAAACTTCACGCACTTGCTCACTTCTGCAGCAATATCCTCGCCTGGAGAATCAGTATGGAAAATGCCAGGTGTATCAACAACCACAATCTTCCTGCCCTTCAGCTGCGCCTCCTCTGTCTGGCATGCTTGTGTTCCTGACCATTCAAACTCAAAGACTCCCCTTCCCAGGATTGTGTTTCCTGTCGCACTTATCCCACTTCCAGTTCTGCCCACCAGGACGATCCTCCGTTCAGGCCCTGCAACCCAAAGAGGAGAGGAGAGAACAAGGGGACTTGTATGGTCAACAGCATATGGCCATTGTAGCCTGTCCCTCCACCCAGGACAGTAACTTCCACCCCCTCCACCCACCCACTGAACCCCAGGGACCAAGACTTTACCTGGGATGATTTCAGTGGTTTCCACACCAGTCGCACCACATGAAACCCGGGATTTCTGGGTAAAAAGCAAAACAGAGTCAGCCAAAGGAGAGGCTGCCTTGCAGTGAGGTTGCAGGAACTCCCTTCCCTCAGAAGACACAGGGAGGAATTGGAGGGGGTTAAACAAGGGCCACCCCGTCCTCACTGCCCTTGATGCTGACCCATCTGGTCCTTCCCCCCCTCATGCCCTCCCCTTTTTATGCAGCCCTTCAATTCTTGGGAGACTGCACTTTGGGGGCTTCAGGAACGATGGGGGTTGATGTCCAAAGTGGTTGGCAGCTCCCCACAGCCCTTTCCCACGAGTGGGGATTGGGGTGCAAGGCCCCTCCGCACATTTTGGGAAGGTCACCTCAATCCCTGGTAAACCTGTGGAAGGAGCCTTGAACTTTGGGCTTCCCCACTGGCTGATTTAAGGATGGAGGACATTGTTATTTCTTTCATCTGAGTTCCCCACTCCAACTCGGAAGAGGCTCCAGAGCAAAGAGCTTTGAAAGAATCCTCCTCCTGAAGGGAGGGGCAAAATAACCCCGCTACTCTGATTTCCCTCCCCCCACATGACTTCTCCCTGCTTTGTGTAAAGGCTGTCCAGCTCCCCCTTCTCCCCTTTGTCTCTCCAGCCTGTGGGCCCCAAGTGAGGCTCTGTTGCAGTTTCTCCTCTGGGGATGCTCAGCTGGACATCCCAGTGCGGGAGTGTATGGGCTGGCCCAAGCCGTCTCTTCCAAAATCAAGGCTTTGTGAAACAGACACTTGGGAGGCCCTGAAGGACCCTTCCCTTCAGCAACCTTGCCAGACCTGAGCAGCTGGGACTCTTCTCCACCCCCAACGTAGGTCCCTGGGATCAGACCTGGCCCCCTCCACCAGCTTCCCCCTGAGTGGTGTTCCTGCTCAGCCCCATTCCCATCTATGACATCCCACAGGATGGACCACATGCATGTAGTAGTTCCCTCCATTCTCCAAAATGGCCCCATGAGCTCATAGACCTGCCTTTCTTGCTTGTCACCCATGGTCTTATGTGTCATGGCTGACTCACTTTGCAAACCTCCATCAAAACCAGACAAGCAGGGATTCTGGGAGTCTCTCTGCTGACCCAGATATCAGGAAGCTTTAGACCCTGGAGTTGTGGGAGAAGGCTGAGGTTCCTAAGGAGGAACCCTGCAGGAGGTGTCAGACTATTCTACTCCCCACTCCCTCCTCCTCCTCCTGCTCCTCCTGCTAGTTACCTCAGCAGGCCTCTCCGTAGGACAGATGCAAGTGATTGCCTCACTCCATTGACTGAGCCCTCCTGGAGTCACAGCTGCACATCGGAATTGGTACTGAAGATTTAGATGGACATCTTCCAGGGTGAATTGATCCTTCGGGCCTTCTTGTTGGAGACTTATCCAATTCTCCTCTCCTGCAATCCGATATTCCACCTGGTACCTGGAGATGAAAGGCTTCCCGATGGCTACCGGATCAATACTGATCTGGAAACTATTTTGATGCACTTGCTCAACCTTAGGAGGGGGAGGTCTTCTAAGAGCAGCTTCCAGCTCCTGATGTTTCTTGAGCGCCTCCAGGGTCAAGGTTAAACTTTTGGTTTCCAGCATCTTTAATGAGTCAAAGAAATCCTTCATGCTCTCAGTGCTCATTTTCCAGAATATTTCAGAAACAGCATTAAGGCTTCCTCTATATTCTCGGGGAGCAAAGAGAGCTGAATGGTTGAACCTGAAGTGCTGAGGGGTTCCTGACTCATTCTGAGCACATGGCAGGTCTGCCTCCTTGAGGGCCTCCAGAACAGGTGGGGTCCCCCATCCCCAAAGGTGATCAAGAGCCAGATGCTGTCATTCAGATCTTTTCCCAGCATGGAGAGCATGGAATCAAAGATGTGTTTCTGGGTATGAGTTGAATGGGCAAGGAAGGCCTGAGCCACCAAGCACATGACATCCACATGCTCGATGCCCCTGGGGTGGAGAAAACTCCAGGAGCTGCTTCTCCACCAGGTTGTCTGGCTCTGCGTCTCTTGTTCCTCCAAATCCTGGCGTGTCAATGATGGTGAGAGAATAGGGAATTCTGAAACCCTTCTGATGGTTCACCACGGCTGTGACTTCAGACGTCCTGCTTCCAGCTTTGCTTCTCTGGGTGGTTTCATGAATGAGTTTGAATCTGAAATTATCTTCCCACTGGACACCCAGGATATAATTGATCATCCCGTTGATCAGAGTAGTTTTCCCACATCCTGTTGCTCCCATCACCAGGATCACTTTATTTGGCATTTCTGGGTTCTCCTTTCCAAGCTGGTACACGAGACAGGAGGTGGAGGCACCTGAGGAGACTTTCTCCAGAGGAAGGGCGAAGACTAATGGCTGGCTGTCCTCCACCAGGGAGTTTTCCTGAAGGAACTGGCGAGCTATGTTGCCTGCATCTTTCTCCTCCAGTGATGTGAAGACCCTCAGCTCCTCGCTGGGGACACTCAGAGCTCCATTATCACACACGGCTGACACCCGTATTCTGTATGCTGTCTGGGCCTTCAGACCTTCAATAGGATAAAACTCTATTTTTCTCCCAGTCCTTTTTCAGTCCATTGGTCCTTCCCAGCTGCAGCCTCCACCGTTCTGTACTCCACCTTGTACTCCTTGACCACAACTCCTGAGGCAATGATGCTGGGACTCATCCAGGCCACAGAGATGACAGAAGACGCTGCAGTGACCTTTGTTAAATTCTCAGGAGGGCTGGTGGGAAGGGTCTTTATTGGTGGGCTGTGGCCACTGGATATACTGAGGCCTACCTTGCAACAAGCAGCATATTGGAGTAGGTAGTTTACATTTGGAGACAGATCTTTCAGCAGGAACATCTCCTCAAGATTCTCTGTCCTCACGGTCTTCCAGTTTTCTTCCCCTGCAACCTTGTACTCTACCAGATAGCTGGAGATGGCAGCCTTTCCATATTCAGCTGGCTGAAACTTCAGCTGAATGCTGTCGTGTCTAACTTCACTGATCAGAAAAGGGAGAGGTTGCGAGGGCAACTCAAAGTTCTTGCTGACCAGCTCTCCCTCTTCATAAAGGTATATGGAGGCTCCTGGGGTGACGACATCTGGGAGTGAGGCCACAACAAAGCGGACCTTTTCTTTTGATTGATTGATACTGAAAAAGTCTTGGAAAGATTTGGCAGCTCGGCGAGCATTGCGGGCACTCTCCTTGTCCTCAAACCAGGCCAGGCATTTCTTGACCTCAGGAGGGACTTTGTGGACTTAGTTGATCCTGGCAAGAATTGCTCCTGAAGCCAGTCCAGTAAGCTCAACAGAAATGGCTCTTCTTCATGTAAAGATGTGAATATAAAGGAGACCACGTGTACATTCTGGGGTCCAGAACTATGTTTTCCAGCTTGTTCTGAGTTGAGATAACTTGTATATTATTTAAAATAGTCAAATAATAGTTAACATGGTTAATTTCTCTTCTCTTGGTGTCCAAAAATTCACAGAGTCTTTGGCTATTGAAGGGAGATTGCTTGATGTACATCGAGATGTCAACCAGGGCCCCTTCCTCCTGCCCTCCTTCCCGGATGGAAGGCAACACTCGGGCCAGCTCTTTCTGGAAAGTCTGCCTGTGTTGTTTGCACAGATCCTTGAACTGCTGGATCTTCCTCTTGATCTCAGGAAAGGTCTCAGCAACCAGATTCTTGGCTAGATCGTTGCTTTGCATCCGGATTTCATTGAGTTCCTCCAAGATCTTTTCAGCATCAAAGATCAATGCTAGGCTGATCCCACGGACCATCTTAACTGCTCTGAAGTCCAGCTTGGTCAGAGGGTAGAGCCAGACCCACAGGCACAGCCTTCTCCCCATGTTCCCCTAACAATTTTGGGAGAGTTTCATAAACCTGCATGGCATCTTGGAAGGTCACTGGATTTTTCTCCAAAGAAAAGTCACCGTGGAACTTGCAGTTGAACTTGAGAGCATTCTGTTTCTCTTTCTCATTTAGCTTCATATCTGCTTGTCTTGTAATAGATATTTCATTCTTGATTGTAAGCTGGAGACTTCCTTGAATATCTTTCACCGTCTCCATTGAAGAAACTTCTCGGTCAAAGACAAAGAATGCCTGGGCTCCGTAGAGGATGGCGGTGACCACATGGGTGGCTGTGCCATGCTCAAAGACGGCTGGGTAAGAGACATTCTGGATTCCTAGGTGGCTCATTGTGAGCTGTTCATATTTTGTGGTGGCTTTGTACTGAACGGTGACTCTGGCCTGTTTCTTGGACTTCTTGGTGTCATGAAGATACTCTGCTGATCCTCTCACATCAATCAGCCCCCAGGAAACTGGCCTTGAGGGATCCTGAGATGTCCAAAGCAGAGGTCTTGTCATCAATGGTGTCGGATGCAATGATTTCAGTTGCTGTCTTGGGCTGAGGTTTGATGGTCAAGTCCTTCTGAAGAGAGTCGTAATCCCAAAGGGTGACTCCTGCAGAAAACAGAAGAAAACACAGGCATAAATTGAGCACCCTCTTCCCAATCACCTGCTGCTAGATAGAAGAGATCCAGAGAGGTGGGACAAGAGAGACATCTTCCCCTGGAGGGGTTCCCTCATATGTTCTGTCCAGCCATCATCAGAGAAACTTCCTCCCAGTTTTGCAAAACACAGGAAAACTCCGAAGGTTTTGACTGAGTAGAGAGGAATGTGAATTGCTATGCACCTATTGATTTCGAGAATTGTCTCCAACTCCTGGGGAAACACATGCTTTTCATGAAGGATTCAGAGTCACCTGCACCACATCTTCAGAATTCTATCCCTGAATTCACTATTCTATGGGGAACTTCTTTTATTAGCTGTTTTCCAAACCGTTTCAGTGACTTTGCTTCTGGGGAAGAAAACCGCCCTGTGTTTGGTAATCAGTGCCAGTCCTGCTGCATCTTGGTGAAGGGTTGGATACACATTCCCAGCTAGAGTCCTAGCTGCTATTAGTGGGCGGTGTACTCAGCTCCCTGAGCTGAGCCTGGGCCTTGATGGCAATTCCTGTCTCCCTCCCTCCCTTCCTCCCTCCAGAGACCCCTCAGCCTCTCCTCCAGCTCCTACCTGGGATGAGGGCATCCTTGCGACAGTCGTACAAAGTCCCCAGCTGGAAGGGCGGCCCAGGGCTGCTATTTCTATGGTGTCCTCTTCCAGGGCCATGCTCGGCTCCTGCTATTGCCGATGCTTCTGCTGCCCTACAAGAGAGGAGAAACATCTGGAGAAGACAAAACTGACAGTTGACTCTGTGAGGGGATGCAGGATGTGGGCACAAGCCACATTCCGCCCACTGATGGTGGTCCACATTCTGGGTTCTCTGAGCAAGGAACTTTCCACAGAGACCTTTGGGGTAGAAGCAGCAGTCTCAGCACAGCTGGCGGCAGTGCACAAGACTTCGAGGGTCCACAATTGGCAACTCCTCAGGGAAAGATTATTTTAATTACATCCTTTTAATAGTATCCTTGTGAACATCGGGCACTACCAAACAAAATGCAATTCAAGGGTGAAAAAAGTCAGGTTCTACATTTAGGCAAGAAAAACAAAAATGCACAGGTATACTGTAGGTGGTACAGGTATAACTGTGAGAGGGACCTTGAAGTCCTAGTGGAAAATCACTTAAATATGATCCAGCCATGTGATGCAGCAGCCAAAAAAGCCAACGCAGTTCTAGGCTGCATAAACAGAGGGATAGTATCAAGATCAGGTGAAGTGTTAATACCACTTTATAAGGCCACACTTGGAATCCTGCATTCAGTTTTGGTCTCCACGATGTGGAAAAGATGTTGAGACTCTAGAAAAAGTGCAGAGAAGAGCAACCTAGATGATTAGGGGACTGGAGGTTAAAACTTATGAAGCATAGTTGCAGGAACCGGGTATGTCTAGTCTAATGAAATGAAGGATTAGGGGAGACATGACAGCAGTGTTCCAATACTTGAGGGGCTGCCACAAAGAAGAAGGAGTCAAGCTATTCTCCAAAGCACCTGAAGGCAGGACAAGAGGCAATGGGTGGAAACTCATCAAGGAGAGAAGCAACCTGGAATGAAGGTGAGGACAAACCAGTGGAACAGAAGTTGCCTTCAGAAGTTGTGGGTGCTCCATAGGAAATTTCTCCTTAGACCTCGGTTGCTTCTCTCTTTGGTTAGTTTCCATCCATTGTTTCTTGTCGTGCCTTTGGGTGCTTTGGAAAATAGATTGACAACACACACACCCTCATTTTTGTAGGAGCTCCTCCAATTTTCTGACAGTTAGAACTATTGATCAGTGGAACACAACTTGCCTCCAGAAGTTGTGAATGCTCCAACACAGGAAGCTTTTTAAGAAGAGATCGAATAAACATTTGTCTGAAATGTTGTAGGGTTTCCTGCCTAAGCAGAGGGTTGGACTAGAAGACCTCCAAGGTGCCTTCCAACTCTGTTATTCTGTTCTGTTCATTCTATTCTATTCTATGATTCTTGACTCTTGACAAATGTATCTTTTCTTTTATGGACACTGAGAGCATTTGCACCAAGACAAATCCCTTGTGTGTCCAATCACACTTGGCCAATAAAGAATTCTATTCTATTCTCTATTCTCTTTTTTATTCTATTCTATTCTATTCCATTCCATTTCATTCTGCATTCCATTCCATTCCATTCCATTCTGCATTCCATTCCATTCCATTCGTTTCAGTACGAATTGCAATGGTCGCAGTTCCTCTCATCACCAGGAGAGGGCAACGCAGGGCTGAGACTCTTTTCCCATAGGGAAAAGACTGCTTTGGTTTTGGTGTTGGGGACTCTTGTGGGGGTGGGTGGAAGTGGGTATCCAGAGCTCTGATTTCTTTCCCCTGAAAAATAAGGGTCTCTGGTGAGGATCAGTAGCATCTCCAAGTTTTCTTTTGGGGAGGGGGACAAAAGACCACTTGGAATCCCCAAAAGCCTACCCAATGGCTTTACAAAGCCTGCCTGGAGGGCTGCATCCAGTTTTGTCACCCCATCCCAAAAAAGGTGTTGAGACTTTGGGAAAAGGGCAAAGAAGAGCAACCAAGAACTGAGCTGAAGAAGCTTCTTGGAGGAGAAGTGAAACGTCTTCAGAGAAAACCCAGAAAGTCCAGTTGCCTCTTGAAAAAAGAAGCACCTTTGGGACGAAGAGCAACTAAGGCAATCAAAGGGCTGGAGACAAAACATACAAAGGACGGTTTCTTCCAACCTATAAATAACAAGAAAAAACCCCAAGGAAACAGTCGATCCACTAAATAGAAAAGATGGCAAGGAAGTAACAGGCAGTGGGGAGAAAGCAGAACTGGAACTCATTCTTTGCATTGGTCTTCATGCAAAAGAAACTAGCTCAACCCACCAAAAACATAACTGTAATAGGCAGACCAGAAATAAAAGTTAAAATAAGCAAAAAAAAAGAGAACACCTGTCTGATCTCAATGAACACAAATCACCAGGACCTGATGAATTTCATCCCAGAGGAGCTGGCAGAGGTCATCTCAGAACCACTGCACCATATCTTTCAAAATCCTGGAGCACCAGGGAACTACCAGAGGACTGGAAAAGAGCTGATGTGGTTTCCATCTTCAAAAAAGGGGAAAAACAGACCCAGGAAACTATAGACCAATCAGCCTAACATCAATACCTGGGAAGATACTGGAAAAGATAATTGAAAAACAGATCTGCCAACATCTAGAAACAAGTAAAGTAATAACTAGCAGTCAGCACGGGTTTGTTAAAAGAGATCATGCCAAACCAATCTTACTTCATTCTTCAACACAGTGACTAAATTAGTAGATCAGTGAAATACTGTGGACGTAATATATTTAGATTTCAGCAAGGCGTTCGACAAAGTAGAGCAAAACCTACTTCTTGGTAAGCTAGCAAAAAGTGGAATAGATAGCACCACCACTAGATGGACTTGCAACTGACAGACAAACCGTACTCAATGAGTAGTCCTTAATGGGTCTAAGTCTACATGGCGGGAAGGAACCAGTGGGGTGCCACAAGGTTCCGTCTTAGGCCCAGGACTCTTCAATATATTCATTAACGACTTAGATGAGGGAATAGAAGGGAACTGACCAAATTTGCAGATGATACTAAGCTGGCAGGAATAGCTAACACCCAAGAAGATAGGCTCAAGATCCAGATGGATCTTGACCGACTAGAACACTGGGCGTATCTAACAAAATGAAATTCGGCGTGAGAAAAGTCAACTATTAGGCAAGAAGAAAACCCAAAGGACACATATAGACTGGATGAAACCAGGCTCAATAGCAGTAACTGTGAGAGGGATCTTGGAGTCTTAGTGGACAACCAGCTAAATAGGAGCCGTGTGCAGCAGCAGCCAAAAAGCCAATGTAATCCTAAATTGTATTAACAGAGGGATACAATCGAGATCAAGGGAGATACTAATACCACTCTATAAAGCCTTAGTAAGACCACACCTAGAGTACTGCATCCAGTTTTGGTCACCACATTATAAAAAGATGTTGAGGCTCTAGAAAAAGCAGAGAGAGCAACCAGGATTATTAGGGGACTGGAGGCTAAAACATATGAAGAATGGTTGCAGGAACTGGGCCTGGCTAGTCTGGTGAAGAGAAGGACCAGGGGAGATAGGAGAGCAGCCTTCCAGTATTTGTGGGGCTACCCCAGAGAGGAGGAAGGGGTCAAGCTATTTTCCAAAGCACCCAAAGACCAGACAAGGAACAATGAATGGAAACTGAACAAGGAGAGATTCAACCTGGAAATAAGGAGAAATTTTCTGACAGGGAGAACAATCAACCAATGGAACAGAAGTTGCCTTCAGAAGTTGTGGGAGCTTCATCACATGAGACTTTCAAGAAGACACTGGACTGCCATCTGTCAGAAATGGTATAGGGTCTCCTGCCTGGGGAGGGGGGGTTGGACTAGATGACTTCCAACTTTTGTTAATCTGTACCTGACATGGAGACACCTGCCCACTTTCCTCCTTTGCCCCTCCTGGAAGGAGCCCTCAACCTTGGGCTTCAGCCAAGCCCCACCCCAACCACCCATGGCAGGCTTTCAGGGAGGAGGAACAAGAGCAAAGTGGTTCGTCTCTAGCCCTCTCATTCTCTCCCCTCCCCCACAGCATAGAGAGCAAAGTCTGATCCTCTGGAAGGATCACAGTGCGGAACTCGCTGGGAAAATTCCTGGGAGTTGGGAGGTGGGATTGAGAGTCATAATGGTAGGGGGCTTTGGAAGAAGGTATCCCTCCTTCCCTCCCTCCCATTCCAGCTCCCCTTGTTGGGCTGCCTGCACAGAATTCAGCAGCCTCCCGAAAAGGAACAAACCCCTCTCCCCTCCCCAATTTCCTAGATTATCCCCCTCCCCAAGAACACAGGTGCTTCTGTGCCACCTCAGTGGCTTTTCTGTCCTGGGGAAGCCGCCCAACGTGGAGGGACTCTGGTGTCCTATCCACCCCGAGTTTCAAGAGAGGAGCGACCTCTCGCTCTTGTGTAACAACACTGAGTAGTCCGGTCCAAGACCCACCTGCTTTCCACCAGGTACCCAGGAACAGCCTTGCCCTCGCCCCACTCCGTTCCGCTGACCCAGCAAATGCCAACTTGGGGGTCACGGCGCTTCTGGAGGGATCCTCACCAGGTCGGAGGAATCCAGAATCCGTGGTGGCAGGTGGATTTCTTGCTCTCCGTAGCTGATCAATCTCTCTGTCCTTTGAACTGCTGACCGGGTTTATGATGGGAACAGAGTTCAGAGATTGTAAAACCCTTGCAAGCCATCGATTGCTATTACTTTATTATCACCTTTCTTGCCAGAGTGCAATATGTGTACAATGAGATTGGCTGAAAATTCATCAATGCACAGAAATGATCAGATTAACTATGGTATTAAAAATAAGGAAGAAGGTGATTTAAAAAAAATATGGAATATATGGTATAATTGGCTAAAAAGGAGGAACTAAAGATGTTTAGTGAAAATGACCAAAGAAACCCTAAAGAAGAATTGGATATATGACATATGTGGGTGTAAATGTGTATATATGTAAAATACTGTAAATATATAAATACAGTAATGTAATAATAACAAAAATAAGTAAGGACTTAGTAAATAAGCAATAGATTTATTGGTAGTAAATGAATCGAATTGTCACTGAAGAATATGCATACTGTTATAACAATGCTGTAAAATGTGAGAACTTGTTTCTCTTTTTAAAATTTTCTTGAAATCCTGAATAAACTTGATTAAAAAAAAGAGAGAGAGATTGGCTGAGAGAGGAAAGAAAAAGAAAGGGAAAGAGAGAAAAAAGTAAAGTAAATTAGAGAAAGGGCAAAAGAGAACAAGACTATTAAGTTTAGCACACAGTTTCACGTGTTATTCAACCTCTTACTCTTCAGTTACTTAATCACTCAATGATTATTCAATATTCTAGTAGAATAGTTATGCATCTATTAAATAGGTACTTTACAAATATTATTTACATAGTTTCCAAACTTCTTTTACCCTTGCAAGCTGTCAATTATTACTTTATTATTACCTTATTTGTCAGAATACAACATGTGTACAATGAGATCGGCTGAGCCTCCTTCATGCACACCCCCAACACAACTCACAGTGAGGACAGAAGCACCTAACCCAGTCCCAATCTTATTACTATTACTAGGTGACCTTGTTGCACAATGCGGCCCAAATGTGAAAACGTGACTGCCACATTGCATCTCCGCAGCCGAAGGAAAGCAAAGACAACCGTTGGTTGTACCAACAGAGGCAGAGAATCCAAATCGCGCGAAGTCTCAGTACCATGTTGTAAAGCCTTAGTAAGGCCCCACTTGAAATCCCTGCATCCAGTTTTGGTCCCGCATTACAAAAAAGAGGTTGAGACTTTGGGAAAAGGGCAGAGAAGCTCAACTAAGAGGATGAAAGGCCTGGAGGCCAAAACATCTGAAGAACGGTTGCAGGATTTGGTTATGGCCAGTCTAGAGAAAAGAAGGATTAAGGGGGGACAGAATAGCAATGTTTGAGTATTTGAGGGTGTTGTGGTTAGCCAGCAGCAGGTGCGGACAGCTGAGGAGAGCGAGGACTCAGATGAGGGGCCAGGACCATTAGGGAGTGGACTGTTGCCTTCAGAGATTGTGGGGGCTGGCAGCAGCGATGAGGAGGTTCCCGAGGAGCCTGTGCCAAGTCTTGGCGTGAGCACAGGGCTGCTTGCAGGAAAGAGCAGCTGCAGCAGCACAGGCGACTCGGGAGTAAGGCTGCAAGGTAATGGCCCCTCCTTCAAGAAGATAAAAGCCAGCTGTGAATAGGACGTTCTTTGCAGGAAGCAAAGATGTTTTGAAACTCGAGCCTCGTGGACATTGGAGTATCTTAGTTGGTATTTGAAGACTCTTGTGTTGTGAAATATTTCTAGGTAACCTTATCTGTTATTCTTGGCAGCCTCACACAGTTTTGGTGAGGCTCATTATGTCACAGTTAATTAGTTTGCAGCAGCCTTTCAAGCGAGGATTCATAAGACTCATTAAAAGGTTTCTGTTCCCTTTGGTTTGTGTTTGTTTTGTTGGACAAGGGTTTGGGTCAGAACAGTGGGGCTGCCCCAAAGAAGAGGGGGATCAAGCTATTCTCCAAAGCCCCCAAAGGAAGGACAAGAAACAAGGGATGGAAACTGATCCAGGAGAGAAACAACCTGGAATTGAGGAGAAACTTCCCAATAGTGAGGACAATTAACCAGTGGAACAGTGGCCCTTCTCTCTGTTTCCCTCAGGCTAATTTCTCTACTTTTCCTCTTGAGAGAAAAGAAATATATCCATTGAAAAGTTGCAGGTAACAAAGCCTAGCAGTGGGCTTGCAGGCCTCCCAGACCAAAGTTTTAAACCAACACAATTGCAAAATGTACTAGAAATATTTCTAATGGGCTGACTTGTGTGCTATGTCTCTGCAAAGTTATGTACTTGTATGGAGAGATTTAGAATGGGCAGAATGAAACTGGGGAGATGAGGAACTGGAAGTAGCAAATGGCTGAGAGCTTCAAATGTCCACGGTGTTTACAGAAAGTGACGGTCAGTAAGAAAGTAAGAAAGGAGGAAACTGTGGAATGTGAATGTCAAAAAGAAAGTGTAAGAAATGTGGCTTGAGATGAGAATGGGGTCCTTTGATTGATAGCAGTCCTTGAAGGCCTCCATTGCAATGGTTAGTTAATGTGAGTTTTCTGTGGTTATTATATCTCTTGCTTCTTTCTTTTGTCCCAAATTGTTAGAAACAAAACACCTCTAGTCTTAAAGTAAGATTTATTGCTTGTGGTCTGTCTTTGGTTTTTTTATTAGAATTTTCCTATGATACCCTGAGGCCTCTTTCTCCCCCTTTTCCCTCAGGCTAATTTTTCTGTTTCTCTCAGGCCTCACTCTCCCCCTTTTCCCTCAGGCCCCTCTCTCTACTTTTCCCTCAGGCCTCCCTCTCTGCTTATCTCTCAGGCTTCTTTCTCTATCTTTCCCTTAGGCCTCTCTCTCTGTTTTTCTCTCAGGCCTCTTTCTTTAGCTTTCCTGAATCTCTATGGGGGTGGATGCATCTGCAGTCCTCTGATCAGGTGATGAGGGAGGGGTGTCTGCTATGAGCTGGCTCCCCCCTCACCTCGGCCCTCATCCCCGGGTCACTCCTGGAGATGGGATTCAGGCCCCATTAGGGATGGAGACCCGGAGAGAGCTGAGGAATGGCCCCAGGAAGGAACAACCTCTGCTTCCAGGGTTTGGTTGGGCCTTTCAACCAGCTGGAATTGGGGCTCTCGAGCATCACAGGGTGGGGGGGTCTACCTGTCAATCATTTGCCTCCCCACCCCCAGTTCTCAAGGAGAACCTGTTTTCTTCATGGCTTCCCCCCCAAGTTTTTTTATTTCAATCTACACATACACAACAATACATGAACAGTGTGGCATCAATATATCATACATTTTAGCATAGGCCAACTTAATGATAACAATCCCATCTCTGAATACACATATTCACATTAAATCAAAATCATTCATTGCTTATTTTCAACCTTTCAGTATTCTCTCCTAGTGCCAACCACCATATCAGTTAAACATACCTAGTAATTCCATTATCCAATTTCCTCCTCGCTTTTTTTTTATAAATAAAAAAATTCTCATTTGGCAAGCAAATGAGGCAAGTTCCCGGTTTAAACATCTCAGTACAAACATGACGATAGTCACCTATTCCTTTTGTTTGTTCAATTTCATATCACATTAACCTTATTAGGATTAAATATCAAACTTATCCAATTCATATTTATTTATTTATTTATTTATTCAACTTGTATGCCACCCCCTCTCCAAAAGGACTTGGGGTGGCTCACAGATAAAAACAATACAATAAATTAAATTAACTAAAATAGAATTAAATTATTGCAAGCTGAATTAAACTAAAAATCCCATAATGAATAAAAACCCATCCCCAAGGAGTCAGCACAGCCCAGCCTGTTCAAACAGCCAGGTTTTTAGGTCGTGATGGAAGGTGTGGAGATCAGGGGCCAGGCGGAGCCCCAGAGGTAGTTGGTTCCAGAGAACGGGAGCAGCTACAGAGTAGGCCCTTCCCCGGGATACCGCCAACCAACACTGGGTCGCAGATGGCACCCCAAGAAGTCCCTGCCTGTGCATTCGTACAGGGCAGTTGGTATTCGATGCCGGCAGTAGATGCTCCCGGACCCATGTCTCGTAGGACTTTGAATGTTAATACTAGGACCTTGAATCTCATCCAGAGGGCAACCGGTAGCCAATGCAGCTCACACAGGAGGGGTGTAACATGGGAGTACCAGGAAGCTCCCATCACAACCCGCGCAGCCACATTCTGCACCAGCTGAAGCCTCCGGATGGTATGCAAGGGCAGTCCTAAATAGAGAGCATTGCAGTAGTTGAGCCAGGAGGTAACAAGTGCCTGAGTGACAGTGCGCAGGGCATCTTGGTCCAGATATGGGCACAGCTAGTGAACCAGCCGTACCTGGGCAAATGCCCCCCTGGCCACGGCCCCCACCTGCTCCTCCATCCTGAGCCGTGAGTCCAGGAGGACCCCCAAGTTCCATGCTCTGTCCACAGGGGCAACACCTCTCCCCATGACCAAAGATGGAATCTCCTGACTGGACTGAGATGTCGGTATGCACAGCCACTCTGTCTTGGCGGAATGTGCTGAAGCATGTTCCTGTCCATCCAGATCCGTACCGCATCCAGACAATGGGATATCGGAGAGGGCATCCCTGATGTGACCTGGGGTGGAGATGTACAACTGCATATCATCAGTGTACTGATGATACTTCACCCAAAGCCACGGATGATCTGCCCAGCGGCTTCATATAGATGTTGAATAGAAGGGGCAAGAGAACCGACCCTGAGGGAACCCACAAGTGAGAGCCCTTGGCATCGACCTCTACCCCCTGCCAACACCAATTGCGGCGTCCGAGAGGAAGGTGGCGAACCACTGCAACAGAGTGCCTCCCACTCCCAGCCCCCCGAGATGCTGCAATAGGATACCATGGTCGATGGTATCGAAAGCCGCTGAGAGATCTAACAGGACCAGGACAGAGGAAAAACCCCTGTCCCGAGCCCTCAGGAGATCATCAACCAGTGTGACCAATGCCGTCTCCATGCTATACCCAGGACGGAAGCCCAATTGGTGCGGATCTAGGTAGTCTGCTTCCTCCAGGAAAAGCGGAAACTGCTGAGCCACCACGCTCTCAACAACCTTCGCTAAAAAGTGAAGGTTGGAGACCGGACGAAAGTTGTTCAATTCGGCTGGGTCCAGGGCAGGCTTCTTCAGGAGGGGCCGCACCACCGCCTCTTTCAGGGCAGCAGGAAAGGCACCCTCCCTTAATGAAGCATTGACCACTGCCCGGAGCCAGCCGCTCGTGACCTCCCTGGAGGCATAAACCAACCAGGAAGGGCATGGGTCCAACAAACATGTGGTGGAACTCAGTCGTTGCATAATCCTGTCCACTTCATCCTCAGAAACAGGATCGAACTCAGTCCAGATTACATTGGCCAGACCATCTGCACCCCCAGGGTCAGGCCCCTGCACACTAGAGTTCAGCCCTTCCCGGATCCGAGCGATCTTATCCTGCAGGTATTGTCCAAATTCCTCAGCTCTGGCCTGCAAGGGATCCACCACTGCCCCCGGATGTAATAGGGAGTGGGTGACCCCAAACAGGGTGGCTGGGTGATTACCTGCGGATGCTATGAGAGTGGAGAAGTAAGCCCTCCTCGCCGCTCTCACAGCTACCAGGTAAGTCCTAATATGGGCTCTTAGCTGGGCTCGGTCAGAACCGGAGCAGGTCGACTTCCATCTGCTCTCTAAGGCCCTTCTCCGACGCTTCATCTCCCGGAGCTCCACAGTATACCAGGGAGCCACCCGGGATCTGCGCCAGGTAAGTGGCCGCATGGGGACAACTCTGTCGAGGGACCCCACTGCCACCTGTTGCCAGGCTGCCATCAGGGCCTCGGCAGAGCTGTGGGCCAAGGATGTAGGGAAAAACCCCAGTTCCGCCTGGAACCTTTCGGGGTCCATTAGGCATCTGGGGTGGAACCATCTAAGTGGCTCCTCATCCCAACAGTGTGGGGTAGCTTGACGGAAAGCCAGCCATAGGAGATAATGATCTGACCATGGAACGGGATGGACAGAAAAATCGCCATCCCCAGACCATTCCGCCACTGCTCTGAGATAAAACCAGGTCAAGCGTGTTGCCCCCTCGTGAGTCGGGCCATCGATCACCTGAGTCAGGCCCATGGCCACCATGGAGACCATGAATTCCTGGGCCAGACCCGGACGCCCCAAGGGAAGGCAAGTTGAAGTCACCCAGAACAATAAGTTCAGGGAACTCCAATGCCACCCCAAGGCGGCATCGAGAAGCCCAGGCAGGGCAGATGCTACATAGCTGGGGAAAGGTATGTAAGCAACAAGCCCACCCAACTCCCAGCCCTCTCCTCAGGAGGAGGGCCTCACCCCCTATCTCGAACAGGGACCTCCCTTGGAATCAAGGCTTCCCAAATAATGACAGCCACCCTCCCCCTCCCCTTCATTTTTCTTAGGATATTCTCATATCTTATTTTACAATGTTATTTGAAATTCTCATCTCATTTCTATGTTCATTTCCCATATTCTTTTTGTGTTATATTTGCAATTTTATCAATCCTTATTTTATTAATTCAAAATTGTCCCCTCTGGTTAATAATTTGAGCCAGCCACCTGCAATCTACCTTAATACCACCTCCCTATTTACTATATAACATAGATATATAGATATATAGATCTACGAAAATAGATATAGATATAGATACAGATACAGATACAGATATAGATATAGATCGGTAGGTAGGTAGGTAGAGAGAGAGAGAGATAGAGATATATAGATTTCTATATATCTATATATCTATATATATAATATCTAGATATAGATAGATATAGATATAGGTCTTGGTGTATTCGGGTCTTGTCCCGTGTAAGATTGAGAATACCTTGGGCGTTTGATGAGATCCCACTCGCCATCTTCAGGCTGGTGTCTTCGGCTTTGGGCTTCTGCCAGCAAAGCGTGATCTGAGCTGTCTCAAGAAGAATATCCTACAACTCCTGGAGCATCTTCCCTCTTTCCTACCACCTCTTTCTCACAAATCTATACTTTCAGCCACTGACAGTAGGAATAATTGCTCAAATAATTTTCCATAAGCTGTCTGGTTCTTGTTGCCAAATATTAAATTTCACTGAATGACTTTCACAGGGTTCTCTTTAACTAGTTTTATTGGGATGAATAAGAAAATAGAAGAATTCCAGTCGTTCAAATATTTCCATTTGAAAACATATACATATATTATTATTTGACTCCTGCATATTATCTAAGTGGAAATAATTAATCTATTCCTTCAAATAAAAAGAAATTTTACAATTCTTTAAATATCATGGCGTGATGTGTTATGTTTGTATATTTGTTCTGGCTGTGAGGTGTTCCTTTGTGTTCAGCTCTGGCCTCAGAAGGATAATGTAACACTTGGGGATGAAGATGCAGACCAGCAGACCAGCACTGGAGGCCAGGATGGAGAAGACCTGCACAGCCACCATGTATTTCCCTTTGGTGCTCAGGTAGGTGGGCACAAAAGTCACCCACACACTGCAGAAGACCAGCATGCTGAAGGTGATCAGCTTGGCTTCGTTGAAGGCCCCGGGGAGATTCCTGGCCAGGAAAGCCACCATGAAGCAGATGGCAGCCAGGAAGCCCATGTAGCTGAGGGTGACATAGAACAGGACAACGGCCCCTTCGTTGCATTGCAGGATGATCTCTCCAGGCTGTGAGTAGAGGTCAGAGTCAGGGAAGGGGGGAGAAACTCCCAGCCAGGTGGAGCAGATGACAAGTTGGACAGCAAAACAAGAGAGGATGATGGAGTTGGCCAAGCTCTTCCCCAACCATCTCTTCATTTGGTTTCCTGGTTTTGTGGCGAGGAAAGCCAGCACCACTGTGATGGTTTTGGCCAAGAGAGAAGAAACGGTGACAGAGAAGATGAGGCTGAACACCATCTGTCTCAGAAGGCAGGTGGCTTTCATTGGTTGACCAATGAAGAGAGAAGAAGACAAGAAGCAAAGCAGGAGGGAGACCAGGAGGATGTAGGAGAGGTCCCGGTTGTTGGCTTTGACAAGGGGAGTTTCTCGGTATTTAATGAAGATGATTAAAACAAGGCCTGTGCTTAGGAAGAAGACCAGGGCAAAAGAGACCAGGATGATGCCCAGAAGTTCTTCATAAGACAGGAAGGTTATAACTTTTGGGATACATTGGACTCGGTCCTCATTTGGATATTTATCATCTGGACACTTGGTGCATTTTTCTGTATCTGAGAAAGCAAAAAGGCAATATTACTTTAATATTTTGTGCCTTTATCTTACAAGAAATACCTTCTTTGGATAACAGCTGATACCTTGGGCATTTTCCAAAAGTAGTTATTTATTTATTTATTGTTTGTTTGTTTGTTTGTTTATTTATTTGATGGGATTTCTATGCCGCCCTATTTCCTGAAGGACTCAGGGCGGCTCATAATGATAAAAAATATAATACAAATATTAAAAAGCAATTAAATTCGAAATCCCAATAACCAATTAAAATTAATAAAAACTGTCACTAAAACCCAATCCCCCACATCAGTCCAGGTCGGCAAGATGGAAAAGCCATGTTTTCAGGCCACGACGGAAGGATCAGAGGTCAGGGGCTACCTGAAGCTCCAGGGACAGCTGATTCCATAGGGTGGGTGCTCACACAAAGAAGGTCCGACCCCTAGGGGTCACCAGCCAACATTGTCTGGTCGACGGCACCACAAGGTGCCTATGGGAGCGCACGGGACGTTGGCAAGCTGTTATTGGCAGCAGGGTCTTCCTCAAGTATCCCAGTCCTAAGCCATGTACAGCTTTATAGGACAATACCAGCACCTTGAATCTCACCCGGAGGGCAACTGGTAACCAGTGCAGCTCACACAGGAGGGGTGTAACTTTCACTTTCATGACAATGTTCTGGATGGATCAAGTTCCACAAGGGCTCCAATTTTCCTCAGTATCACCCACCTTCCTGAGTGGAGAAAGTCCCCTCCGGACAAGGAACACAGTCATAGCAGCAAACTGGCTCTCCTTCTTGAGCCCTCTTGACAAATCCAGGAGGACAACTTTCCACACATCTGGACTGAGGCAAGGACTAAGGAGAAAAAAATGGCAAAGAAAATATGTTAGGTCTCTCCATCTATGGAAAATGGAGGGAGAAATGGACATTAGCCCAGTAGCCTCTGGTCTTCACTGATGTAATTAAGAAATCTGTGACTACTTTAAACAGATGCAGGAGGTAGCACAACTGGCAGATCCTTCATGTAGTTCCTCCCTTTTGCTTTTGGAATTTAACAATACAATAAAGCCCTTTCTATTTAATAAAGTCTACAGGGATGGAATTGAAAAAAAATAAGTATGATGATGTATTCATATTAAAACTGAGAATAAAATTTACTGTAAAAGATTTAGGAAACTTTTATTCCCTTAGATTTTTTAATATGAAATTAAAAATCCTGGACCGAGATGCCCTGCGCACAATCACTCAGGCCCTCGTTATTTCCCGCCTCGACTACTGCAATGCTCTCTACCTTGGACTGCCCTTGCGTACCACTCGGAGGCTTCAACTGGTGCAGAATGCGGCTGCGCGAGTTGTGATGGGAGCTTCCCGATACTCCCATATTACACCCCTCCTGCGCGACCTGCATTGGCTTCTGGTTGCCCTCTGGGTGAGATTCAAGGTTTTGGTATTAACATTCAAAGTCCAACAGGGCATGGGTCCAGGCTATCTACGAGAACGGCTCCTCCCAACATCAAATGCTAACCACCCTGTACGGGTGCACAGGTGGGGTCTCCTCGGGGTGCCGTCTGTGACACAATGTCGCTTGGTGGTGACCCGGGAGAGGGCCTACTCTGTGGCGGCTCCCACTTTGTGGAATCTTCTTCCGCTGGAGCTCCGTTTGGCCCCCGATCTTCGCACCTTCCGCCACGATTTGAAAACTTGGCTCTTTTTACAATCTGGGCTGTGCTGATTCTCTTGGATTGGGGTTATTTTAACTAGGGGTTTTTAAATTTTAATTCGGCTTAATTTGTTTAATATCCTTTTAATTAATTAATTTATTGTTGTATTTTAGTTGTAAGCTGCCCCGAGTCCTTTTGGAGAGGGGGCGGCATATAAGTCAAATTAATAAATAAATAATAAATAAATAAATAAACTGTGATGAAGAAAGAAACCTCTGACCAGTAAGATCTTGAAAGATTTCATTGCAAAGCCACTCCACTGAGGTCCTGTCTCTTGAAGAACTTCCATTAGAAGACACCAAATGGCATGGAAGACCAACCACCCTGCAGACTCTAGGCTTAGCCCACTGGAAATGGGACCTCAGGCTTTGGAAAATGGAGAAAAGACACCAAAATTTCTCCCACCTTATTGAGCAACTTTAGCCGTGAAAGAGCATCTTGTTTGATAGAAAGTTTTTGTCTTTCAAAATTTGCCAGAATCTCTGTCCTGAGATTCTTCTTGGGAAGAACCAAGAAGCCATCGATCATCAGATCTGCTGTTATCTCTCCATTTTGGTCCAAGTACATTTTTCAGAAATATTCCAAAATTCATTCTTCTCCAGAAAGGGATTAAACTAGAATGGGAACATCCAGGAATTTGAAGAGGAGAAAACTTATTTTCTTATCCCACATTAAATCTTTCTTCTACAATTGTCTCATCTCCAAATAGGCTTAATCATGATACAAATACTGCCATTAGCTTTATAAGTGAAACAAACAATTTTGAGATGTGATTAGAGACCTGAGGGATGGTGTGATGACTAGGTGGATAAAAACTGTCTTCAAAATGATACTCAAATAATTTTGAATCTTTTTAAATCTCTCCTATGAAACCTGAAGGTGATGGATAACACTTGCCATTGGTTATCAATTTTTCTATATTGTCATTAATAAGGCAATTAATACGATCTTAGAGTAAGCTAATTTGATGTGATTTAAAGAATACAAATTCTTTAAACTGAAGCTTTATTTTAAAAGTTTGATGAAATAACAATAGCTTTAAATCAACTTTAAGGTGATAATCAGAAGCCAGCAACAATTGTTGAATCGGATGGATTGGATGGATGGATGGTGGGATGGACTGGAATGTAATTTGCTGCTGGCACTCCTGAAGGAGGAGTCTGGTTGGAAGGCAGGCCGTGTGGAGATGGCTGGAGAATAGGGGTCAGATTCTACCAGTTCTATCCGGTTCTATAGAACCCCTTTTTAACTTTATAAGCAGTTTGGAGAATCCATTTGTTTTTTTCCACCCTTATTACATTCTTGGCAGACATCCTAGACTTGCTGTCTCCAGACCTTGTGAGGGTTGGCTTTCTTAAAGGGGAAAGATTGTTGTAAGATTTTTACACTAACTGTTGGGAGGAAATACTTCCCTGGACAATCAGCACTTTGAAGAAATCATTGAATAATGAAGGTTTTAGTGACAGGGAACCAAGATGAGTGACATTCAGCAAGGCTTCTTGGCTAGCTAGAAGGATTGACATTCAAACGTGAGTTTACATACCCTTTCTGAGTTTTGGTCTAAAACTGGTTTTTGGTGAAGCTTAATTCTGTGCTTGGTGAAATTTAATCCTGTGTTTATTGATGGGATAATTTTCTCTATTCAGCTTCAAAAAGCAATATCTACCATTGTGATTTAATTATTTGTATTGTGTTTGAATTTTTTCTTGCCTCGTGGTTTCTTTTTCTATTTGGGGAGGGGGTCTTCCTTCACTGCTTTAGTACTATGGCACTGTCTTTTGGGGGTATACTTCCAAGAGGCAGAATGCAAGCTTGGCAATGATTTTTTTACTGCCTTTCTGGGGGGCATGTGACCTTTCCTTAAATCTGGGTGATTTCCTTTGGATATCTTGTGAGGTGAGTGAGACTAGCTGGTACTTTTAAATGGTGCAAATGGATCTAAGGATTACTTTTCCTGGGTCTGCTTTTTCTGGAGAGCTTAAATGACCACTCTGCTAAAGGGTTTCACGTTATGAGCAAGAGTTGGCTGTTTGATAGTTATCACTGCATTTTAACTATTTTCATTCCTCAAGGTGCTTTGGCACCCTGCCTGATTTGTAACTCCGGCTTGCAGGCATTTTTAATCTAATGATTGGTATTTAAGGCAGCTTTTTGCAAGCAAAGAAGGTTTTTGTATTTTTGTACAGGTAATCCTTGACTTACAACAGTTCCTTTAGTGACCATTCAAAGTTACAATGGCACTGAAAAAAGTGACATGACCATTTTTCACACTTATGACCATTGCAGCAAAACTCCAATTGTTGTTCTTGGTTCTGATCTGGTACAATAGCTTATGATCCAATGTAAGAAGGATGTTGAGGAACAAAGAGTGAAAGGGTGCAGAATTATTCATCCAGAATTGAAGGTTGGGCTCCTGGGGAGAAGGAGCATCTTTGGGACTGACACTCATGTACTGTAGATACAATAAGAAGCATCAGTTGGGTCTAGGAATGGTCACCAATCTGAAACATTAAAGGCTGCATGATTCTGCAGCCTCAGTAGGGTGGTTCCTTCCTCCCTTCCTTCCTTCCTTCCTTCCTTCCTTCCTTCCTTCCTTCCTTCCTTCCTTCCTTCCTCCTTCCTCCTCCTCCTCCTTCCTTCCTTCCTGCTATTGCCTTTCTTCTGGGCTGTTCTTATTCTATGATACTGCAGAACTAGGGTTGCTCTGAGCATCCTCTTGTTTCTAAGCTGCCTTGTTTGTTTCTGTTGATTGCATGTATTTTTTTGAAGACCCTGCACAAAGATTAAAAAGGACAATCCCAGCCTGCAGGTTTATTCTCTGAGAGGCAGAGTACAATAGAACAGGGACAAACTGGGAGAATCCCACCCCTAGGTGTGTGCGTATGTGTGTGTTTCAGGTGGGCTTCCTAGCTTTACAAGAAGAGAGGGAAGGAGGAAGGAACAGAAAGAGAGAAGAGAGAGAGGGAGAGAGAAAGAGAGGATACAAGAAAGAAAGAGAGAAAGAGAGAAGGAAGATACAAGACAGAAAACAAAGAGAAAAGGGAAAGAGAAAAAGGGAGAGAGAAAGGAAGTAAACGGAAGAAAGGGGGATGGAAGGAAGGGGCAGAAACAAAGAAAGAAAGAAAGAAAGAAAGAGAGGGAGACAGGGAGAGAGAGAGAGAGGAGAAAGTAAATGAGATATATTATGGATGGAGAGATAAATACAAGAGAGGAGAGGAGGAGGAGGGAGGAGGAGGAGGGAGAAAAGAAGGATAGGAAGGAAGGACATAAACCCTGGCTTCAGAAGACTTTGAAGCAGCACAGCAATCTAGGGCTGGCCTGCAAGGGATCTTGGAGGTCATCTAGTCCAACCCCCTGCTCCAGCAGGAGATCCTTACAGAAACAAAGAATAGAAGAGTTAGAAGGGTGTGTGTGTATCTGTGTGTGTGTGTGTGTGTCTGTCAAAACACCATAAACAGGCCAAATAGCTCTGTGGAGGGCAGTCATAAATTAGAACACTTGCTAAGCAACTGGCCATTAAGTGAGGACCTGGTCATTACATTTACATTTGGTTTGCCAGTCACATGGCCACCTGGCCACGCCCAACCTTCCCATGACCACCCAGCCATGCCCAGTCAGCAAACTACTCCCAACCCAGTCACATGACCACTAAGCCACACCCAAAAATTAGGCCACGCCCACAGAACCAGTTGTTAAAAATTTGAATCCCACCCCTACTGGAGAGGCCATGGACCCTGAAGACTCACAGTGGACAGAACGGATGATGGATGAAATGGATTCTTTCCAGAAGATTGGGGGAGATGGGGGAATGGACTTGTCACATTTAACTGGAAAACAAGTCTTAAGAGGCATTGTGTGTCAATTTACAGGAGGTTCTGTGACTGTGGGGAATGGAAAGCAATTGTTGGGAAAGATCCTAGTTAAAATTTTAAGGAAATGCATTTGTTTGTTTGTTTGTTTGTTTATTTATTTATTTATTTATTTGACTTGTATGCCACCCCTCTCCAAAAGGACTCGGGGCGGCTAACAACTAAAATCACACAATAAATTATTTACCTAAAACTATATTAAACTAGACAAGTCAAATCCGAATTAAAACCCCACAATTTAAAACAAACATCAAAACCCTCCCACCCAGGAGGTCAGCACAGCCCAGACTGTGCAAATAACCAGGTCTTTAGATCATGGCGGAAGGTGCAGAGATCGGGGGCCGACCGGAGCCCCAGGGGAAGCTGGTTCCATAAGGTGGGAGCCGCCACAGAATAGGCCCTCCCCCAGGTCACCGCCAAGCGACACTGGGTCGCAGATGGCATGCTGAGGAGCCCCCGTCTGTGCGCTCGTACAGGGCAGTTGGTATTTGATGCCGGCAGGAGTCGTTCTCGTAAATACCCTGGACCCATGCCTTGTAGGACTTTGAATGTTAATATGAGAACCTTGCATCTCACCCAGAGGACAACCGGCAGCCAATGCAGGTTGCGTAGGAGGGGTGTAATATGGGAGTACCGGGAAGCTCCCATCACTACCCGCGCGGCCACATTCTGCACCAGTTGGAGCCTCTGGGTGGTATGCAAGGGCAGTCCGAAATAGAGAGCGTTACAGTAGTCGAATCGAGAGATAATGAGTGCCTGAGTGATTGTGCGCAGGGCATCTCGGTCCAGATATGGGCACAACTGGTGAACCAGCCGGATATGGGCAAAAGCCCCCCTGGCCACGGCTCCCACCTGCTCCTCCAAGTAGGACACCCAGATTCCATGCCCTGTCCACGGGGGGCAACACCTCCTCCCCCATCACCAAAGATGGAACCTTAAGACTGGTCTGAGATGTCGGTATGCACAACCACTCTGTCTTGGCTGGATTGAGTCAAAGCTGGTTTCTGTCCATCCAGATCCATACCGCATCCAGACAACGGGACATCATGGAGAGGGCATCACTGATGTGGCCTGGGGTGGAGATGTATAACTGCGTATCATCAGCATACTGATGATACTTCACCCCAAAGCCACGGATCATCTCTTAAGAATCAAACAAAGATGTTTAACCCTGGACAGATTCTGGATGGATCAGAGGTAATGATTGTGGTGGTCTGTGGTAGATAAGAAGCCCCTGTCAATTTTCTCTGTGTTAAATAGAATAGCAGATAACAAACAATTTTGAAGTTTTGAAATTTAATTTTATTGTTGGATTGCCTGTTAACTACGTTTTTGATATACAGCAGATAGATGACAAGCCAGAAAATTGCAAATAGATGTGTAGCTTATAATTGTGAGCCTATTTTGCAAGGGGGAGAAACTACTATTGCTGTATTGTATTCAACTGGGGGGACAATATTCATGTTTTGTCTGTTTTTAATGCACAATTTAAAAATGTTTTGTGTTGTTTGTCTTGTGTTTGTAATAGTTTTATTTTCCAAAACTTGTATTTTACCTTTTTGAGTAAAATAAAATTTAATAAGAGGAACATCAAGGTTCCAGAGACGATATTTATGATTAGCACACAAGTAAAAAGCAGTAGAAAAATTTCTGATTTTTAGCAACTAGTACTTGACTAACAATAGAGTCTCATATAAGAACATGAATGACGGACTGGAGGAAAGATGAGGGATACTAAAGTTGATATGTATGTTTGTGAGAATGCTCTCAAAATCGTAGCTAACTGGAAACAGAATCAGAGTCAGGAGGTGAGGCTCATGAAAAGAAGGCAAATGCAGCCATAGGTATCTCAGGAAGTGAATGTTCTGGATTGGGGAGATCCCAACTCAGGGACCAGGTACCCTTGCAGGGACCACACATGGAGGAGAATTTCCAAAAAATCTACGTGAACTTCAGGGAAGGAGAAATAAGCCAAGGAAGAGCTCAAAGGAGCTGCTCTTAGCCTGGAGGAAAGACCACGAGGAAAAGAGCTGAAGATCAGGAGGACTCTGGGAGCCCCTTTTCCAACTGACACAATCTCTCGGTTGGAGAAGGGAGGATGCAGCCCTCTTCCAATCACTGACACACATTACACATGAGGAGTGCAAGATCTGCTCACTATTATTCCAGAGTGTCAGTCAGGGAAAAGTGAATTCAGTTACAAGAGAGAAGTTTTTAGATGAATGAAGGGAAAAATATCTTAAAAGGATGAGCTGTTTTAGAGCTGAGCCAGTGAAGCAGAGCAGTTCAGTCTCCTCTTCATGGATTGTCTGAATGCAAAGACTGAGCAGCCAAAAGTAAGAGAAGCTTTAACTGGGATTCCTGCAGAGAGGAAGGGTTGGGCTAGATGGTCTCAGGGGCTCCTTCAAATTCATAATGATAAAGTTCTGTGATCCTATTTATAAACCATACATGCAGGAATTTATTTATGTAAACAGCCTTTAGCACTAGCTAATATCCAAAATTGTCTGTCCTGCTATCTATTCTTTCTTTCCGCTGAACAATTAGATTGCCCAAATCTGCAGATCTTTTGTAGCACAAGTAGGGTAGGGGATGACCAGACTGAGTCTGAGTGAGTGGGTCAAAGGCACCATTAGTCTTGAGTCCTGCCCACAGGATATCTGGGTCCAGCCCCCCTGAGAATTCTGTGGACCCTTGTCTACCACCTGTTTCCCTTGACCATTGGTGGTTCTGATTCTTGTGGACAGCAAGAGCCTGGGGTGAACCTTTATGTTCATTTGAACTGCCTGGACTTCATGATTTCCCTGCGCTTGACAAGCAGATTGAGACGATTCCCCTCCTTCTCCTTTGGGCTCCTTCTCCAAAGGAACCAAGATGAATGGACCCCTATTGGGACCCCATACCTGCCACGGCTGCAGCCTTGGAGACCCCAACCTCTCTTCGCCCTCCTTCCTTCTCCTCCTCTTTCTGGAGGAATAGGCAGCATTCAAGGCCTGGGCCAGAGTCTGAATAATACTGTATGAATGGGGGTCATTTTGTACGGATCCTGTTCCTTTTCCACTGGGTCTCCACTGGGGCTTTCTGGGTGCATCTTCTGCGGCCTTTGACAGAACGGATATGCTTGTGACGAAAACAGCGGAAATAATGATTTACAAATTCATCTTCCACAAAGAAATAGGGTTCAAAGGCATCATCCACTGGCCTTTCTTTTACCAGATAGCTAAAGTTCCAAATACTATGAATATATTTGAAAAATCTGTGCTTCCGTAGTGTATACTGTGAAAAACTTGTGAGGATCCAGACTTTCCCTTCAGTGGGTCCTGACAAATCCTCAAATGTTAAATGGAAAGGAAGAATTCTGTCCGCAATGGAATCAAATTCCATGAAGTGAACAAAGACATGGACTTGTCTCCACTTTGAGAGGGCCTCCCTGAGGGCTGCTGTAGGTCTAGTTGTTGAGAATTGTTGTGATATAACAACACAAATCCCATTCCTGACAAGCATAGGAGTAAAAATTCGCATGAAGTTCTCTCCATTTTCTGTGTCTGAAGCAAAGAGACCAATCAGGGTCCATCTGAAGTGGAGAAGGAGTTGGACAATTGCTGGGTACTGGAATCCTTTTTGGGGAGTAACTCATTGAAAAAGGGAATTGACTTTTCTCACTTAAAGCCTCTGAAGAAGTTTCATAACTGAACTGAAAAAGCAATGAAGAATGTTGTGTTATACTTAGGGTCAAATCAAGTCCAAAATATTAGCTTTTAATAAATCCAACATTGTTTTGATGAGCAAATTAAAGAGATTATTGTTGACAACTTTGTTGTCCAAAAGGTAGAGGGTGAAACTAGAGGCACAGCCATACTGGACTTAATTCTTACAAACAGAGAAGAAGTGATAGAGGGAGTTGAAACTGCAGGAACCTTGGGTGAGAGTGACCATGTCATACTAGAATTCAACATAACACAAACACAAGCAACAGAACATAGTGACACCAGAGCCTTGGATTTTAAAACAGCTGATTTCGATAAACTCAGAGAGAACTAGGGAAAGATTCCATGGATGAAAATCCTAAAGGGGAAAACAACTCAAGAATCTTGGGAAACTCTAAAAAGTATGATCATAGAAGCCCAGACCAGCAAAATACCATTGAGAAAGAAAAACAAGAAATCCAAGAAGAAACCAGCACGGCTGCACAAAGATCTCTCTGGCAAATTGAAAGAAAAAAAGAACAAGTACAAAAAATGGAAAGAAGGACATACAACTAAGGCAGAATATCAGCAGATAGCCAGAATCTGCAAAGATGAAGTCAGGATAGCAAAGGCTCAGAATGAATGAAGACTTGCAACAAAAGTCAAAGATAATAAAAAAGTTTCTTCCAACATATAAATAACAAGAAGAGCCTTGGTGGTGCAGGCTGTTAAACACCTAGCACTTAGTTCCAGCTGCCTGCAATTAGTGCAGGCTCGAATCCCACCAGGCTCAAGGTTGACTCAGCCTTCCATCCACCCAGGGTAGGTAAATTGAGGAACCAAGGTTGGTTGGGGCAATAAGCTGACTTCTTCAAACAAAAAGAAACTATAGCTCAACCCACCAAAAACATAACTGTAAAAGACAGACCAGAAATAAAAGTTAAAATAAGCAAAAGAAACAGTAAGAGAACACCTGTCTGATCTTGATGAACACAAATCACCAGGGCCTGAGGGATTACATCCCTGAGTTTTAAAGGAGCTGGCAGAGGTCATCTCAGAACCACTACACCATATCTTTCAAAAATCCTGGAGCACCGGGGAACTACCAGAGGACTGGAAAAGAGCTGATGTGGTTCCCATCTTCAAAAAGGAAAAAAAACAGACCCAGGAAACTATAGACCAATCAGCCTAACATCAATACCTGGGAAATATTGGAAAAGATAATTAAAAAGAGTTCTGCCAACATCTAGATACAAGTAAAGTAATAACTAGCAGTCAGCATGGGTTTGTTAAGAGCAGATCATGCGAAACCAATCTTATTTCATTCTTCAACACAGTGACTAAATTAGTAGACCAGCAAAATACTGTGGACATAATATATTTAGATTTCAGCAAGGCATTCAACAAACTAGACCACAACCTACTTCTTAGTAAGCTAGAAAAAGTGGAATAGATAGCACCATCACTAGATGGACTCGCAACTGACTGGCAAACCTTACTCAAGTAGTCCTTAATGGGTCTAAGTCTACATGGAGGGAAGTAAGCAGTGGGGTGCCACAAGGTTCCGTCTTACGCCCAGGACTCCTCAATATCTTCTTTAATGACTTAGATGAGGGAATAGAAGGGAAACTTACCAAATTTGCAGATGATAATAAGCTGGCAGGAATAGCTAACACCCAAGAAGATAGGCTGAAGATCCAGATGGATCTTGACAGACTAGAACACTGGGCCGTATCTAACAAAATGAAATTCAATGTAGAGAAAAGTAAAGTCCTACACTTAGGCAAGAAAAACCAAAAGGACACATATAGACTGGGTGAAACCAGGCTCAATAGCAGTAACTGTGAGAGGGATCTTGGAGTCTTAGTGGACAACCAGCTAAATATGAGCCAGCAGTGTGCAGCAGCAGCCAAAAAGCTAATGCAATCCTAAGTTGCATTAACAGAGGGATACAATCAAGATCAAGGGAAGTACTAATACCACTCTATAAAGCCTTAGTAAGACCACACCTAGAGTCCTGCACCCAGTTTTGTTCACCACATTACAAAAAGATGTTGAGACTCTTGAAAAAGTACCGAGAAGAGCAATCAGGATGATTAGGGAGTGGAGGCTAAAACATACAATGAACGGTTGCTGGAACTTGTCTTGGCTAGTCTAGTAAGGAGAAGGACCAGGGAAGACATGATAGTGATCTTCCAATACTTGAGGGGCTGCTACAGGGAGGAAGGGGTCAAGCTATTTTCTAAAGCCTATAGGCCAGACAAGGAATAATGGATGGAAACTGAACAAGGAGAGGTTTAACCTGGTAGATGGCTGCATTGACCCTGGACTTAAGCACAGTGGACCAACACCAGCAGATGACATGGCTCCCCAAATCAACACAGACTGTGGAAACTTCACACTGGACTTCAAGCCTCTTGCAGTGTGTGCCTCTCCATTCTTCCTCCAGACTCTGGGTCCTTGGTTTCCAAATGAGATGCAAAGTTGCTCTCATCAGAAAAGAGGACTTTGGACCACTGAGCAACAGACCAGTTCTGTTTTCCTTTAGCCCACGTAAGACTCTTCTGATGTTGTTTGTTGTTCAGGAGCAGCTTGATAAGAGAATTCCGACATTTGCAACCCATGTCCAGGATCCGTCTGTGTGTGGTGGCTCTTGATGCACTGACTCCAGCCTCAGTCCACTCCTTGTGAAAGTCCCCAACACTTTTGAATGGCCTTTTCCTGACAATCCTCTCCAGGCTGCGGTCATCCCTGCTGCTTGTGCATCTTTTTCTTCCACACTTTTCCCTTCCACATAACTTTCTATTAATGTGCTTTGATACAGCACTTTGGGAACATCCAACTTCTTTTGCAATTACCTTTTGAGGCTTTCCCTCCTTACAGAGGGTATCAATGATGGTTTTCTGCACAACTGTCAGGTCAGCAGTCTTTCCCATGACTGTGATTCCTACTGAACCAGACTGAGAGACCATTTAAAGGCTCAGGAACCCTTTGCAGATGTTATGGCTTAATTAGCTGATTAGAGTGGGACACTTTGAGCCTAGAATATTGCACCTTTTCACAATATTCTAATTTTCTGAGATTGTGGATTTCGGGTTTTCATGAGCTGTAAGCCATAATCATCACAATTATGACAAATCACAGCTTAAACTATCTTGTTTTGCATGTAATGAGTCTATCTCATATATTAGTTTCACCTTTTAAGTTGCATTACTGAAATAAATGAACTTTTACATGATATTCTAATTTTTCGACTTTCACCTGTACATAATAACAAAGTTCCAAATTTTTTCTCCAGTTCTTTTTCCATTAGACTCAAAAGGAAAAGTTCTGGTTTGATTTTTATCTCCATTTTCAAAATTTTCTGTATCAAAATATGAATCATAATCCACATTTTTCTTTATCATATGTCCACCATAGATGATAAAAAATCCCTTCTTTACTTTTACTCTTCCAATATTCATTTGACATACCTTTATACATCTTGGATAACTTATGTAGTGTTAAATACCAACAATACCTCATCTTATAGAAAATTTCTTTATTTTATAATTTAATGTAAATTTTAAGCCCTTCACCCACATATTTCCCCATTGTTCAAGCATCACATTATATCCAAAATTCCCTGCCCACTGAATCACACCATGTTTTACATGTTCATTTTCCAAATTTAATTTGAATAACATTTTATAGATCTTAGCAATAATATGTTCATCGTTACCATATAATGAGATTTCCAATTCATTTTTAGCAAAGTCAGATCCATAGCACTTTTTATCCAGTTTAAATCTTTCTTTCAGTTGTTGATAAGTAAACTAATAGCAAACATAACTTCTGATTCAAGTGCTTCCCTTGGGCTTTATTATTGGGTCACCAGGCTTGAAAGATAAAATTTTACCATACATCAACCAGTCTGGCTTCACCACCATTTCTTTTCTTAAAAAGGCTTCCTGGGGTGACAACTAAAGGGCCAGCTTCATAGAGATACTTGTTTTATATTTATTCCAAACTCTTAGTGTGGCATGTCTAACAACATGATTATTAAAATCAACATTAACTATACTTTTATCATTCCATAAGTCGCTGTGCCATCCAGACCTTAATTCATGGCCCTCTATGTCAGGTAACGTCTTATTCTGGAGACTCACCCTATAGGCATTTCAGTTTCAATACTTGGAAATTTGGAAGGTGTGTTGGGAGCAGCTCATCCATTTCACTGTTCCAACCTTACTGAGGATGGTTACATATTTCTCTTCTTCAGTATCCTGGATTCTTTGTGAATAATAAACTATGGTGTTCTCATATGTGTTTAGCATGTTAGATATATGTATATACAAATTTATACAGCTTTTAACTCTTCCTAAAACCTTGCTCTTCTTCAAGGAATGCACTTTTCTTCTACCCAATCTCAAATTTACTTGAGGGGAGCATGGCATATATTTTACCCACAGTATCTATTAGACAAACTCACCTGTAATTGTTTATACATATAACTTTATTTATAAACATAGCTGATATGTTATAAAAGCAGCTTTTGAATACCATGGAAAAGATATGGTTGCATCAAAACACCAAAATAGAGAAACACACACACACACACCTGTGGGACTTTGTAGCGGTCTGCTAATGTTGATATCTGGATGGAGATGTCCCTTAAAGCTCCATCAAGAAGAGCCAGGAGGTTCTCCTTCCTTCCACAGCTGTAGTTGGGGACATTGGCTTCTCCAGTGGAGAGAATGTCCAGCAAGGCATCTGAAGTGCGTAAAGGGCTCACATAGTTGTCATGGATGTGATAGCCAAGTGTGAGATTGTGCAGGAGCTGGGAGTTCTTGTTGACCATTTGAATGGCTACAATTAATTTTAAGCCAGTTAAAAACCATAAGTTTCCCTATTGTAAAAAGGTTTATTATTGTAATCAAAAGCAACAACAAATATTTTTTTAAAAAAATTAAATCATCTTTGTCTCTACAACCCTACTGAAGTTTAACTAGACTCTATTGATTCAAAAGCAAGGATCACTACTCTAAATTAATCCAGTATTTAAGAAATGAATTAAAGGAATGAACAGGGAGAAGAACATAATCTGGAATTCTGTCAGGGTTTTTTTTAGTGCCATCTGTGGATCTGAGTCTCTTCCACACAATAAGACAAAAGAGAGAAGCCATGGAAATGGAAATTATTCAAGAAATCAGACAAGTGCTGCAATATAGGAATAAATGAAATAAGAAGAAAAGGAGAGTGTTAGAAATGCAAATGGAAGGAATGCAGTTCCTGAATTACCCTGAATCAGGCTGAATAGAAGGAGCCATGTTGAAAAGCCAAGATGTTTGCAACATTGGGTTGACAGTGTGGAATATAACAACAAGATGGTCTCCTCGCATGTAAAAGCTCACTGGACTGTTTTTATCCTGGTGCTGCAAACTCAGCAGGCATTTCAGTCCACGCTTCCCAGAGACTTGCATGGACACCAGCAGAAGCAGAAGCAGGAGGTCCATCATTCATGGGGCTTCAGTCTGCCTTCTACATGGAAGGCAGCCACTGGAGAAGTAGCATAAGACCTCAAAGCTCTGGATGGTCATAATTACAGGGAGAAATAATTTCTCCTCTTGGGATCCTAACGTTCCTCTGTGCAGAGGAGATACTGGAAAAAAGCATCCAAGTGAAAAATCACAGTTCCACTCCCAAGGGCACTTTTGTTGTGGTTGTGTGTCTTTCCTGTCAGGACATGTCGAGAAAGTGATGCTGGATGAAGGGAGTTCAGAAACCAGGGAGTTGACTTCTGCTGTCCTTCAGCATGGCCTCTTGTCTCCAGATACGGCTGGGGAAGGTCACCCAAATCGATAGAGTTTGGCAACACTCTAGGTTGCTGTCCCTTAATGGTGGGGCTGCCTGTCTTCGAAAGCCAAGGAAGCCAAGGGCACCCTTGAACCCGGCCTAGTGTTAAGGGCAGGGCTGTCCTTTCACATCAGAACTCCATATATGGATACTAAGTTGGGGCTGATTTTGAAGTTCCTTGTGTCTGAAGTGGAATTTCATGACAAATGAAGGCCTTCATTTCTCATCTTTTCTAACAATATCGATTTTTGGATGAGAGGCAGGAAGGTGACAGCCTGTGGACTATACCATTTGGTAAATAGGGAGAAAGTTATTGAATTGGTACATTTTTCCCTTTTCCTTTACTTTTTGTGTGGTCTTTCCATGCTCATGCAAGACTTTTTAATAAAGTGTGGGCTGTGAAGTCTGTAGCTGAGATGGTGAAACTGCCAACAACGTGGTGGACGGTGTGATCTTGCCCCACCCTAACCATAGTCCAGAAAATGGGTATGGGGTATCTGGTGGCCCTTCCTATTTTTGTGAGGATGTACATGGTGGGATGGCACCCCTGTGGGGGGGGAGGACCTCTGAATGATTCCTCTGAATGATTTTAACAGAGTTCTCTTTAGTGAGATTTATTGAGATGGAACAGAAGGGAACAGTGATTGAACTATTTCCCATTTCAAACACAGACATACGATATTATTCTGCATGCTATCTGAATGGAAATAATATCTCTTTTCAAATAAAAGGAAGTTTCAGAAGTCTTTCAATATCATGATATTATCTCTCATGTTTTTACAATTACTCTAGCAGTGAGATGCTCCTTTGTGTTCAGGTCTGGCACTTCAGGTCAGGATAATGTGGCACTTGGGGATGAAGATGCAGCCCAGCAGCCCAGCACTGGAGGCCAGGATGAAGAAGACCTGCACACCCACCATGTGTTTCCCTTTGGTGCTCAGGTAGTTTTTTTTTTTAATTAAATTTATATGCCACCCTTCTCCGAAGACTCAGGGCGGCTTACAATTTTTTGGAGCACAACCCAATGCGCTCAGCAATAGCCTTCATTCCATTGTATATGCCCGCTTATTACTAAGCGGCATTTTTACAAGGTCAGCTTATTGCCCCCAACAATTTTGGGTCCTCAATTTACCTACCCCGAGAGGATGGAAGGCTGAGTCAACCTTGAGCCTGGTGGGATTCAAGCCTACAGTAATTGTAGACAGCTGGATCTTAAGAGCAGGCATTTAACAGCCTGAGCCACCAAGGACTTAGTTGGGCACAAAAGTTACCCAGATCCTGCAGAAGACCAGCATGCTGAAGGTGGTCAGCTTGGCTTCACCACAGAGATTGCTGATCAACTGGTGATCAATGTTGAGGTCTCATAATGGCTCCTAATTGCAAATATGATCTCTTTGCAAATTCTATTTTAATCCCTTGGAGGAGCCTGTTTCAGGGACAGGGCTGCTCTTGACAAGGGGCGGTAGCTTCATCTCCCTGGATGACATCATTGGAAGGCCAGTATCAGGAGGCAACCCCACCTCTGGCTTGGGGAGATGAGAAGGGACCCTCAGAGGGGGAAGTGGGGTCCCAGAAGTCTCCTGGCTCCATCCTGTTGCCAGCCTTCCAAGAGATGGGGAGCGGCTCCCTCTCCCTCTGGACCTTCACAGTCTCTGGGCACTGGGGGATCATCTGGATGTCCTCGCCTGACCCAATGGTCCTGCCCTCTCTCCCAACAAATGCCCTCACCCAAGAGCTTCACCAAGTGCCTGTATGAATGCAGAGAAGAAGCAAACAGATGGACCTTTTTCGGCCAGGCGGTTATCTTCACTTGTTGGCAGAAGGTGGGGATGCTGTGAAGGTCCGGGCGGGGCGAACTGACACCACCCCAAATGACCTCCACCTGACCTGGACTGCTGCCCTCTTTTAATGCCCCCCCCCAAGTGAGAGGAAACTTCGCCTCCTCCGGATGTTGCCACCTTTAGTTGGAGAGCAAAAATGGGCTGGGCTTTTTCCATCCTCTCCTGCAATGTCCCAACAGGCAGAAGTTCCAGAGGTTGGGGGCTCCAGGAGTTCAGGGGCCTCAGCGCAGCCCTTGATGGAGGCAGAGGAAGAAAAGGGGTGGACACAGGGCCCCTCAGCTGCCCCTCCAGGGGCTTCTCAGCAGGCAGCTCCCAGACAGAAGCACCGTCTCCATGGGAGGGCAGGGGGGGACAAAGGCAGGGAAGTCACTAAGGTGGGGAGGGGGCAAGGAAGAGCACAGAGAGTGGAAGGGGCCAGAAGCGTGAGAGCTCTGGGCCTTTGGCTGCCCTCCCCCTGCAGACACCCAGAGGTCCCGTGGAGACCCAGAGGCTGCCCACCCACCCACCAGGGGCTTCTGCCATTGTCAGATGCAGGGGACACACTTGCCCCTTGTGGGTCCTCCAGCCACTCTTCTCAGCAGGGGTGCCGCAGCCTCTGGAGACAGAGCCCCAATGTGGCCAGGGAGGGAAGAGGAATGGAAGCCCTCACCCGCCATCCCTGCAAGTGGGCTAGGAGGAAGCCCATCCCAGCGTCCACCTGCCCTGCTCCTTGCCCACCTGCCACCCTCAGCCAGCCCCCGGGAGGGAGGGAGGCCAGGGTGAAAGGAAAGCAGCAGGCGGGAGGCAGGAGAGGGGGCTCTCCTCCCCTCTGCACCCCACCAGCCGCAAATGGTCTGGACTGAGGCAGGCGTGTCCAGTGCTTATTCGTCCAGGTCCAAGAAGTAGGCAAGGAAGCGTGGGAACGCCTTGGAACAGGAACCCCTGGAAGGTCTTCCGCTTTCCAACCATACTGTCCATAGTGCTGATCAGTCGGTCATCCATTTTGATATTTCAGAATGGCTTCTAATTGTGACTTGAGCCCTTTGGGAAATTCCATCTTCAGACAGTTAATAAAAGCTCTGAGGGATCAGACCAGGGTCTCTCTGAGATTCCCAGTGACACACGGAGGCCTCTTGTTGCCCACAGGCAGAAGAAGGCAGAGGCTGATGGCTTTGACCAGCTTGGAACAGGTGTGTTTCCCCACAAAATCACTTTCCTCCATCTCATCACACAGGAAGGGACACGCAGCCATCTCACAGCCCAAGAATGCCCAATTCTGCATGCCCTGGGATGGATAGGAGATGGGCCTGGATCCTCCTCTGAGTGCTCAGCCGGCCTCTGCCCTTCCCCAGACTCCTCCACCACCTCTGGAGCCACACTCCCACTCCCTGTTGGCTGTTCCTCCTCTTCCTCGGAGTCAGTCTCCACCAGGGGCATGACAGCAGCTTCCTGCTCAGAAGTCCCTGAAGAGGCAGCTGAAGGGCCCTGTGTCCCCCCCTTTCTGCCTCTGTCTTTATCAAGGGTTGCGCTGAGACCCCTGAACTCCTGGAGCCCCAAACCTCTGGAACTTCTGCCTGTTGGGACATTGCAGGGGGAGGATGGAGGAAGCCCAGCCTGTCCTCGCTTCCCAAACTACAGGCGGCAACATCCGGAGGAGGCAAAGTTTCCTCTCACTTGGGGAGGGGGAGGTTTAAAGAGGGAAGCAGTCCAGGTCAGGTGGGGGGGTTGGGGAGGTGCCAGTTCCCACCACCCAGACCTTCATAGCATCTCCATGTTCTGCCAACACATGAAGAGAATCGCCTGGCCGAAAAATGTCCGTCTTTTTGCTGCTTCTCTTCATTCATATGGGTACTTGGTGAAGCCATTGGACGAGGGCACTTGGCGTGACAGAGGGTGGTACCAGTCAGTCAGGCAAGGCCATCCAGATGATCCCCCAGTGCCCAGAGGCTGAGAGGGTGCGGAGAGAGGGAGCGCTCTCCATCATTTGGAAGGCCGGGAACAGGGTGGGACCAGGAGACTTGTGGGACCCCACCTCCCCTCTGAGGGGCCTTCCAGTCTCCCCAAGCCAGAGGGGCAGCACCTCCTGGTCCTGGCCTTCCAATCTTGTCATCCAGGGAGATGAAGGTGCCCCTTTTCCACAGCAGCCCCGTCTCTGAAAGAGGCTCCTTCAAGGGATTCAGCCGAACCCCCTGACATCTCCCCAGGATCTGGAGACTGGGCTCCGGTGGGCCTTGGTTGCTGGGTGGTCGGAGGAGAAGAAGGAGGGTTTTTCTAGATGTGAATTGTGGGGAATTCAGACATTTGGTGGGGGCATTTGATTGGCAGCAGAGCGTGAGGTTGCAGGGGCCATGTGGGCAGAGGCTGGTGGGGCAGCATGGGGCAAGGACTTTAAGGGAGGCAGAGGAGGCGGCAGTTTGTTGCTGGCTGGTTGTTGGGGTGGCTTCCTCGGGGTTGAGGGAGCGGGGCTGGGAGAGGAACACACCATGGCTGTTTGTGGAGCAAAGCCATCATTCTCAGCTTTTTTCTGCTTGTGGGAGAACCAGAGATATTTGTGTGAATCTTAGACTGACCTCAGTCTGATCCATCAGATCTTTTCCTATCTCCTTAAAATAGAATTTGCAAAGGGGTCATATTTGTAATTAGGAGCCATTATGAGACCTCAACATTGATGACCAATTGTTCAGCAATATCTGTAGTGAAGTCAAGCTGACCACCTTCAGCATGCTGGTCTTCTGCAGGGTCTGGGTAACTTTTGTGCCCAACTACCTGAGCACCAAAGGGAAACACATGGTGGCTGTGCAGGTCTTCTCCATCCTGGCCTCCAGTTCTTGTCTGTAGGGCTGCATCATCCCTAAGTGCCACATTATCCTTCTGAGGCCAGACCTGAACACAAAGGAGCATCTCACAGCCAAAATAAGTGTAAAAACATGAGATATAATGGCATGATATTGAAATACTTCTGAAACTTCCTTTTATCTGAAGGAAAATATTATTTCCATTCAGATAGCATGCAGAAGAATATCATACGTCTGTATTTGAAATGGGAAATAGTTCAATGACTGTTCCCTTCTGTTCCATCTCAATAAATCTCACTAAAGAGAACTCTGTTAAAATCATTCAGAGGAATCATTCAGAGGTCCTCCCCCCCCACAGGGGTGCCATCCCACCATGTACATCCTCACAAAAATAGGAAGGGCCACCAGATACCCCATACCCATTTTCTGGACTATGGTTAGGGTGGGGCAAGATCACACCGTCCACCACGTTGTTGGCAGTTTCACCATCTCAGCTACAGACTTCACAGCCCACACTTTATTAAAAAGCCTTACATGATCATGGAAAGACCACACAAAAAGAGTAAAGGAAAAGGGAAAAAATGTACCAATTCAATAACTTTCTCCCTATTTACCCAATGATATAGTCCACAGGCTGTCACTGTCCTTCATCTCACCCAAAAATTGATATTGTTAGAAAGGATGGGAAATGAAGGCCTTCATTCGTCATGAAATTCCACTTCAGACACAAGTTAGCCCCAACTTAGTATCCATATATGGAGTTCTGATGTGAAAGGACAGCCCTGCCCTTAACACTAGGCCGGGTTCAAGGGTGCCCTTGGCTTCCTTGGCTTTCGAAGACAGGCAGCCCCACCATTAAGGGACAGCAACCTAGAGTGTTGCCAAACTCTATCGATTTGGGTGACCTTTCCCAGCCGTATCTGGAGACAAGAGGCCATGCTGAAGGACAGCAGAAGTCAACTCCCTGGTTTCTGAACTCCCTTCATCCAGCATCACTTTCTAAACATGTCCTGACAGGAAAGACACACAACCACAACAAAAGTGCCCTCGGGAGTGGAACTGTGATTTTTACTTGGATGCTTTTTCCAGTATCTCCTCTGCACAGAGCAAGTTTTGGATCCCAAGGAGAGAAATTATTTCTCCCTGTAATTATGACCATCCAGAGCTTTGAGGTCTTTTTTTTTAATTTTAAAAAAGTTTTATTTACAAATGCTAAAAAACACACAGACTTACAAATACAAATAACATAAATATACAACGATGCGTGATGTGCTTTCCTTGCTTGGTTTAGGCTGCAGATCGGGTACACGTTTTTCATCCTAAAATTTCATTTACACATAACAGTATTCATTCTCGATTTTTCCTGTTGTTTGGTTTGGGTTATTTTTAATGTTTCCCTATACCTTCTTCTGGGTTGTTATATAATATCTCATATTATCTATAACATCTTTCCGTTCACTTTAATGCCCTATTTTTCCTGGGTTCCTTTTTTCCCCCATCCCTCTTTTTGCGTTTTGTTCCACCCAGTCATACCATCTATCCCATGTCTTATAATAATCCGAGTCCTCTTTTTCATTTAGTTTGAGTGTTAATCTCTCCAATTCCACACATTCATATGTTTTTTTAATTACAGTTTGAATAGATGGCATTATAGATTCCTTCCATTTCTGGGCTAGAGCAATTCGAGCAACTGTTAATAGATGTGTAATCAAGTATTTGTCCTCTGGGGGGAAGTTTCCTTTTATCATTCCTGAATATTAAAATAAAAGGAAAGGGTGAAGAATTTGTGTGATAGTGCCATTTTGTGGATAAAAATTGGAATTTAAAGAAGAAGGAAAATATCTTGTTCCTTTGTGAACTGGAGTTGTTAAGGTGAAAGTTTGAATTAGAACAAAAGACAGACTGTTGGACTAATTGGTGATATTGATACAGATTCTGGGCTTGAGTTATGATCTTAGAAAATTTAAAGAAGAAGAAATAAGGAAAATAAAAACTTTTGTGGCTATCCAAGGAACTAAGAATGGAATCTAAAAGCATGAGAGAACTGCTACAGGAAGTGACTGAATTAATTTGGCTTGTTGTAGAAGACATGGAAATGGTGAACAAAGAACAAGAAGAAGGAATCCTGGAAAGGGAGGAGCCAGCCCAAGGAAAAGCCATTTTAAAAAGACAATTAATACAAAGAATACCACAAAGAAAAGGGAAAGGAAGGGTGGTTAAAAAAAGGAAACCTAAGAAAGTAATTAAAAAGGGGAATATCTATGAAATTAGGCAAGGTAGAAAGGCCCAGAAGAAAAGGGAGCAGAAAGGTAAAAAGAGAAAGAGGGATACAAATTGGATGGAGAAGGGATATAGCAGGATAAAGGGGAGGAGAGGGAACAAGAAACAAGAGCAGAAGATAGAGAAATATGGGAACTATAAAATGAAGAAAGAAATTCGTTTACATAGAGATAATGGCTAATGTATTAAGAAGGGGTGTTCTGCACGGAGAAGAGGGGTAATAAGAATATGTTGCAATTATAAAAATATAGAATAATAGAGGGGGGATGGTACTGACAATTTTTATTAGATGAAGGTACACTTTTACTCTTTACTCACAAAAGAAAGGTGAATGTTGATTAGATAAATTGAATTAATTGAAATGATTTTTGAAGATGTTTAAAAATGAGATTTTGAGGTCTTATGCTACTTCTCCAGTGGCTGCCTTCCACAGAGAAAACAGACTGAAGCCCCATGAATAATGGACCTCCTGCTTCTGCTTCTGGTGCTGCTGGTCTCCATGCCAGTCTCTGGGAAGCCTGAACTGAAATGCCCGCTGAGTTTGGAGCACCAGGATGAAAACAGTCCATTGAGCTATTACAGACGAGGAGACCATCTTGTTGGTATATTCACCAGTTTATCTACAATGTTGCAAACATCTTGGCTTTTCAACATGGCTCCTTCTATTCAGCCTGATTCAGGGTAATTCAGGAGCTGCATCCATTTTCATTTGCATTTCTAACACTCTCCTTTTCTTCTTATTTCATTTATTCCTATATTGCAGCACTTGTCTGATTTCTTGAATAATTTCCATTTCCATGGCTTCTCTCTTTTGTCTTATTTTGTGGAGGAGACAGAGATCCACAGATGGCGCTAAAAAAACCATGAAAGAATTCCAGATTTTCTTCTTCTCCCAGTTCATTCCTTTAATTCATCCCTTAAATACTGAATTTTATTTACAGTAGTAATGCTTACTTTTGAATCAATAGAGTCTATTTAAGATTCAGTAGGTTTGTGGAGACAAAGAGGATTTAATTTAAAAAAAAAATTTTTTTGTTGCTTTTGATTATAATAATAAACCTTTTTTTACAATAGGGAATCTTATGGTGTTTTACAAGTCTTACAATTAATTTTAGACATTCAAATGGTCAACAAGAACTCCCAGCTCCTGCACAATCTCACACTTGGCTATCACATCCATGACAACTATGTGAGCCCTTTACGCACTTCAGATGCCTTGCTGGACATTCTCTCCACTGGAGAAGCCAATGTCCCCAACTACAGCTGTGGAAGGAAGGAGAACCTCCTGGCTCTTCTTGATGGAGCTTTAAGGGACATCTCCACCCAGATATCAACATTAGCAGACCGCTACAAAGTCCCACAGGTGTGTGTGTGTGTGTTTCTCTATTTTGGTGTTTTGATGCAACCATATCTTTTCCATGGAATTCAAAAGCTGTTTCTACAACATACCAGCTATGTTTATAAATAAAGTTATATGTGTAAACAATTACCGGCAAGTTTGTCTAATAGATACTGTGGGTAAAATGTATGCCATGTTCCCCTTAAGTAAACTTGAGATTGGGTAGAAGAAAAGAGCATTCTTTGAAGAAGAGCAAGAAGGTTTTAGGAAGAGTTAAAAGTTGTATAAATTTGTATAATAAGTAAGAAATCAATTAATAATGTAATATTTTCAACAGATTTGTCCTGAAACATCTAACCACAAAATATGTCAGTCGGGTAAACCACAGTTTGCTGGGTTTCTAGGTGTTAGTGCAGCATTTGATACAGTAGAGAGAGAAACATTATGGAGGAAATTGACTGCCCTCAAAATGGAGCTCATCCTGTTGGCCCTGATCCAAGCCCTTTCTCCAAGCCCTTGTTTGAGAGGGAGGCTTGGGCTCAATGGAGCCCTGAGAAGAAGGATCGATACTTACCAAGGAGGAAGGAAAGGGGGCATATTTGAACCCTTGTTATTTTCTCTCGATATTAATTACTTGCCTGCACTAATGAAGGATTCTGAAATACATATATCTAACATGCTAAACGCATATTAGAACACCATGGTTTATTATACAGAAAGAATCCAGGCTATTGAAGAAGAGAAATATGTAACCATCCTCATTAAGGTTCAAACAGTGAAATGGATGAGCTGCTACCAACACACCTTCCAAATTGCCAAGTACTGAAACTGAAATGCCTATAGCATGAGTCTCCAGAATAAGAGGTTACTTGAATCAGAGGGCCATGAATTAAGGTTTGGATGGCACAGCTACTTATGGAATGATAAAAGTAAAGTTAATGTTGATTTTAATAATCACTTGGTTTGACGCGCCACAGTGAGTTTGGAATAAATATAAAACAAAGCTCTCTATGGAGCTGCCCCTTTGGGTGTCACCCCAGGAAGCCTTTTTTTAGAAAAGTAATGGTGGTGACGCCAGACTGGTTGATGTATGGTAAAATTTTATCTTTCAAGCCTGGTGACCCAATACTAAAGGCCAAGGGAAGCACTTGAATTAGAAAGTTATGTTTGCTATTGGTTTACTTATCAACAACTGAAAGAAATATTTAAACTGGATAAAAGTGCTATGGATTTGACTTTCTTAAAAATGAATTGGAAATCTCATTATATGGTAACGATGAACATATTATCACTAAGATCTATAAAATGTTATTCAAATTAAATTTGGAAAATGAACATATAAAACATTGTACTTTCAGTGGGCAGGGAATTTTGGATATAATGTGATGTTTGAACAATGGGAAAATACATGGGCGAAGGGCTTAAAATTTACATTAAATTATAATCTAAAAGAAAATTTCTATAAGATGAAGTATCATTGGTATTTAACACCACATAAGTTATCCAAGATGTATAAAGGTATGTCAAATGAATGTTGGAAGTGTGAAAGTAAAGAAGGGGCTTTTTTATCATCTATGGTGGACATATGATAAAGAAAAAAATGTGGATTATGATTCATATTTTGAAACAGACAATTTTGAAAATGGAGATAAAAATCAAACCAGAACTTTTCCTTTTGAGTCTAATGGAAAAAGAACTGGAGAAAAAAATTGGAACTTTGTTATTACATATGTTGACAGCAGCAAGACTGTTGTATGGGCAAACATGGAAGGACACTTTGATTCCTAGCAAGGACGAATGGTTGCAGAAGTTGGTAGAAATAGCAAAACTGACCACTTTGAATAAAGAAAAGTACATAAAGGACATAAGTACTTTTCTTTCCACATGGAAACCACGTCTGAACTTCATGCTTGGAGTGGAAAAGAATGAAACTTTGATTTTCATTTTTTACTGAGTAGAAAGATAGATCTTTACAGAAATTGCTTGTTCATATTATTACGTAAAAGCAAAAACCTGTGATTTGATGTTAATCCCTTATTTTACTGCAACAGAGAGAGTCAGAAGTCAATGTTTCTTTTTCTTTTCTTATCCTCCCTCACTTCTCTTGCCACTTTTCCTCCCCACTGATTTTCTATTTACTTTTGTATTTTGTATCTTACAATATTTTATAACTCAATAAAATGTTATAGAAGAAAAAAAAGAAACCAGAAATACCTATATATCTTTGGACGGTGTTTACTTGAGCGAGATTTCATCAGCTAAACACTATGGTTAAATATCAAAGATTTAACTAAGTCCCTTATAATTAACAGACTTTTATTTGTAGAGCTCCAAAGACAGAAGATGTAATACATCTGTAGGTTGAATGTCAATTGCAGAAGAAAGAGAGAGATCAGAGTCTTGGACTGCATGTTAGACAAACAACCTATTGGGAGACTTACGTTAAAGCAACATATTTCCTGTGCAGTCAGAATTCAAATATTTATATAGAATCCAGACCTTTATTGGAACAAAGCAGTTCAGTTGAAATCTACATATGAGTCTGATTGCAGTAAATTATTGGAGTAATACAGAAATGGCATTTTTATTCTTTTTATTTCTGATATTTCATTTTTATATGCTATGTTGTTAATGTTCTGTGTTTAAAATTCTCTTTCTTGATATTGCCTAACAGCTAATCAACAATAATCTCTTTAATAATCTCTCCGGTGTCTGGATGCGGTACGGATCTGGATGAGCAGGAACATGCTTCGACTCAACCTGGCCAAGACTGAGTGGCTGTGCATACCGGCGTCTCGGCGCGGTCAAGATTGTCCATCTTTGGCCATAGGGGGAGAGGTGTTGCCCCCTGTGGATAGGGCGCGGAATCTGGGCGTCCTCCTGGATGTACGGCTCCGGTTGGAGGAGCAGGTCGGGGCCGTCGCCAGGGGGGCCTTTGCCCAGCTCCGCCTTGTTCACAACTTCGCCCTTTTCTGGACCGAGATGCCCTGCGCACAGTCACTCATGCCCTTGTCACCTCTAGACTCGACTACTGCAACGCTCTCTATTTAGGACTTCCCTTGCACACCATCCGAGATTGCAGCTGGTGCAGAATGCGGCGGCGGGTGGTGATGGGAGTTACCCGTTCTCCCATATTACCCCCTCCTGCGCGCTTGCATTGGCTGCCGGTTGCGCTCGGGTGAGGTTCAAGGTTTTAGTGTTAACATATAAAGTCCTTCATGACATGGGTCCTCAATATTTAAGGGAGCGTCTTCTTCCGATATCGAATGCCGGCCGCCCTGTGCGAGCTCATAGGCAAGGACTCCTCGGGATTCCCGGCGGTCAGTGCCGATTGGTAATTCCCCGACGACGAGCCTTTTCTGTTGCGGCCCCTGACCTCTGGAACCAACTGCCTTTGGAGCTCCACCTGGCCCCTGACCTCCGCACCTTTCGCCGTGAGCTAAAAACTTGGTTGTTTGATCAACCCGGGCTGTGACTCCCCCCTGGGTTGGGTATAGTTTTAATGGTTTTAGTTTATTATATTTGGACTTGTAATTTAAATTTAATAGTTTTTAAGTATTTATTGTGTCATATTTTAACTGTGAGCTGCTAGTCTTGAGATGGGGCGCATACAAGTGCAAATAATAAATAAATAAATAAATAAATAAATAAATAAATAAATTTGTTCATCAAAAGAATGTTGGATTTATTAAAAGCTAATATTTTGGACTTGATTTGACCCTAAGTATAACACAACATTCTTCATTGCTTTTTCAGATCAGTTATGAAACTTCTTCAGATGCTTTAAGTGATAAAAGTCAATTCCCCTTTTTCAATGAGTTAGTCCCCAAAAAAGGATTCCTGTACCCAGCAATTGTCCAACTCCTTCTCCACTTCAGATGGACCCTGATTGATGTCTTTGCTTCAGACACAGAAAATGGAGAGAATTTCATGAGAATTTTTACTCCTATGCTTGTCAGGAATGGGATTTGTGTTGTTATAGCACAACAATTCTCAACAACTGGACCTACAGCAGCCTTCAGGGAGGCCCTCTCTAAGTGGAGACAAGTCCATGTCTTTGTTCACTTAATGGAGCTGTAGTCACTTAAAAACTCTTCACTGAAGCTCTTCGTGTCTGACTCTTCATGCAAACTTAACACTGGCGACGAAGGTGGGATTGCCCTGAAGAAGAGGCAACGCGGAAGATAGCAGAAGAGCGAGATGGCTGCGCTGAACACCCCCCCAGCCCCGTTCGATCTGGCGGCGGAAGACTGGGAATTGTATGCGGATCGCTTCCAGATGTACTTGGAAGGAAACGACCTCGCCGATATCCTGGAGAAGCGCAAGAGGGCGGTATTTCTCACGCACTGAGGTCCGGCAGTCTTCAAAATGGAAGGCGTTGGCGGGAGCTGCAGAATTGAAGGTAATGGAATGGCCTGATTTGGAAAAGCTTTTAAGAGCCCATTATGCCCCACAAGTATCGTGCCTCATTAAGAGACACGAGTTTTACCGTCGGGATCAAGGGGAAAGCGAAAATGTTAATGACTTCATGGCAACCTTAAGGGACATTGGGGGTGCTTGTGACTTTACCAACTTAGAAGAGGCCATGCGTGATCGGTTTGTCCTAGGCCTCAAAGATAAGGTCTTACAAAGCAAACTGTTAATGAAACCTAAGATCATGTTTAAGGAGGCCATAGAAGAAGCTGTTTCAGCGGAAGCCACCAAGTCCTCAGCAGCGGCCATGAAAAGATTAACAGGGCCTCAAGCCAGGCCTCAAGCCATTCTGATGTGGAAAAATCCACAACAACCCATTGCGAGCAAATAGACTCTGATTCAGATTGCAGTGAGGTGGAGGAAGGAATTTTTAGACTCAGAATGGAGAAGAAAAGGAAAGACCCGGGAAAAAGAGGCAAGAATTTTATTGCAGAGGCTGGGGGGGCCACCCCGCACTGAATGCAGGTTCTTAGACACCATCTGCCTACGTTGTGAGAAAAGGGGTCACCTAGCCAGAGTCTGCAAATCATCCAGAACTCCACCTAGTAGGAAGAAATTTCCTGAAAAGGATTTTAAGCCCAACAACTTCATTGAAAAGATGGGGCAATTCAGAAGCAAATGGGAAGAATGAAACTCATCAAACAATCACCATTGGTCATTCTTCACCTTGAGAAGCAGAAAAGTTCACGTGAAGGTGTTCATTGAAGGAAGGCCTTGCCACATGGAAGTGGACTCAGGCTCTTATTTATCTATGGTGTCATGGGACACTATTCACAGGCTACTTCCCAACATTCAGAAGAAACATTTCCAGAAGCAAGCACTGACTCTTAAAGACTACCAAGGGAACAAGATTCCAGTAGTTGGAGCAAGAGATTTCAACGTGCAGTTTAAAGGCCACACCAAACGTTTGCCTCTGACCATCGTGGACAAGGATCCCAAGCTTGCTGGGACTTGAGTGGTTCAAACCACTAGGCATCGAGGTGACTGGCATCAATCACATGAGCAACTCTGAATGGGAGGAGGCCTTGAAGTCTGAGTTTCCAGAGGTCTTCAGCGAAGGACTGGGCAAGTATATGGGGACCCCTATCACTTTCAACCTAGATCCCAAGGTGCCCCAATTCGTTTAAAGCCCAGGAGGGTTCCATTTGCTTTAAAGGAAAAAATTGATGCACAATAAGACAAATTAATAGCTCAAGGGGTTTTAGAGCCCACTGATCACTCCAGATGGGAAACGCCCATAGTCACACCAGTCAAGGCTGATGGGTCAATAAGAATTTGTGGAGACTATAAGGGGACACTGAACCATGCGCTGCAGCAGAGCGCATACCCAGTTCCAGTTGTGCATCATCTGTTACATTCACTTGGCAGGGGTACAGTCTTTGCCAAATTGGATTTGGCCCAGGCATATCAACAACTAACAGTTGATGATGCCACTGCAGAGGCCCAAACCATTGTGACTCATAGAGGTGCCTTCAAATGTAAAAGGTTACAATTTGAAGTCAGCGTGGCACCAGGCATTTTCCAAAGCCTTATGGAAAGAATGCTCCAAGGACTGCCAGGGGTAGTGCCTTACTTTGATGATGTGTTAATCTCTGCTGAAAATGACACTCAGCTTCAAGAAAGACTCAGAGAAGTCCTTACCAGATTCAGAAAAGTGGGGTTAAAAGTCAAGGAAGAAAAATGCACACTTAAGACAGACAGGGTTGAGTTCCTGGGCTACATGATTGACAAGCATGGCATCCACCCTACTGATGCCAAGGTTAAAGCAATCAAAGAAGCCCCTAAACCTAAATGCAAAACAGATTTGCAAGCCTTCCTTGGCCTTATTAACTTTTATCACATGTTTCTACCTCAAAAGGCAACCATTGCTGAACCTTTGCACGGATTACTTGATAAGAAGTCTGTTTGGATCTGGGGGAGGAAGGAACAATCAGCATTTAACAGTATTAAGAGACTAATCACATCTGATGCTGTACTGATACAGTTCTCTGAGAATTTGCCTGTTGTACTGACTTGTGATGCATCCCCTTTTGGAGTGGGGGGGATTTTTGAGCCACAGGCTTCCCAGTGGGAGAGAAGCCCCTATTGCATTTTACTCTCGCACTTTGACCAAAGCAGAGAGGAATTATAGCCAACTGGACAAAGAGGCATTGGCAGTTGTTGCAGCTGTCAAGAAATTTCATGAATATCTGTATGGCAGGACATTTACCATTGTTACAGATCACAAACCTTTGTTAGGCATTGTGGCAGGAGACAAACCTACACCTACTATCCTGTCACCAAGAATGCTGAGGTGGACTGAATTTCTTGCAGCTTATTCATACAAACTGATTCACAGGCCTGGCAAGGACATTGGACATGCTGATGCACTGAGTCGTTGCCCACTGCTTTGCCACAAGGAGGACTTTGAACCTGAAACACACACCTTTTTCCTAGAAATTGTTGCCAAGCTTCCAGTTCATGCTGCTGAAATTGCCAGAGAGACTGCCAAAGACACTGTGTTGGCTCCTGTTATAGGCTGGATTAAGAAAGGTTGGCCTCTTCAAGATCTACCTCACCTTGCCCAACTTTTAAATCCAGACAAACTGAATTATCTGTATTAAGAGGATGTATTTTGTGGGGTAACAGGGTGGTTATTCCTGCAAAACTGCAAAGAGAGGTTTTGGAAATGTTACATGAGGGTCATCCTGGTATTGTAAGGATGAAGGGATTGGCCAGGAGTTATGTATGGTGGCCAGGTATTGACAAAATGGTTGAAAACTGGGTTGCATCTTGTCCCAATTGCCAGGTAGTCAGGCCTGCCCCACCTCACGCCCCCACACAGGAATGGGAATGTCCTAGGGGCCAATGGTCTAGGATCCACATTGATTTCGCAGGTCCTACTAGAGGGCACACTTTCCTTATTATAGTAGATGTATATTCCAAATGGCTCGAGGTGTTTCCCATGACATCCACCACAACTGATGCTGTTATCAAGCAGCTCAGAAAACTGTTTGTAACCCACGGGTTACCTGATGTTCTTGTCTCTGACAATGGCCCTCAATTTACATCTAACATTTTGAATCCTATCTAGCACAACAGGGTATCAGACATGCCCTTACTGCCCCTGGGCACCCTTTGGCTAACGGCCGGGCTGAACGCATGGTACGTTTACCAAAGAGAAGCTCCAGCAACTGGGTCCTGGGGACATCACTGAGAAGGTTGAAAAACTTCTTAGTGTCCAGCATATCACTCCTAGCCCATCGAATAACTTATCCCCAGCAGAGTTGTTGATGGGTAGGAAACTTAGGTCTTCCTTTGACCGCCTTCATCCCACTTACGCACCCAACGCACCACTGGATTCCACTTCCAAAGTTCATACATTCAGTGTGGGTGATTCTGTGTATGCTAAGAACCTTATAGGTGAACCTTTGTGGATTCCTGCTGAGATAACTCAGATCACAGGCCCTCGTTCTTACAGGGTGCAAACAGAGGATGGACTCCTCTGGAGCAGGCACATTGATCAACTTAGATCCAGGTTCCCTCAGGAACATCGCCCTTGTCTCTCTCTAGTTCCCTCACCTGTTGTCACTTCTAGGGGGGAAGGGGAGGAACAGGAGGAAAATCAGCAAGTAAGAATCAACCCCATGTGTAATGAACCATTACGACAGGAAACATCCCAAAACCTGTCACAATGCCAAGATCCATCCTTAGAAGTGGAAGATTGCACATCACTACCTGAGTTGGGTGCTGACATTGGAATGGAGATGGGTTGGGAGGAGAGACCAGATTCTAACAGTCTAACAGGGTCTCCTTTCACAGGAAGTCCCAGCAGGGAAATGTCAGCAGACACATTTCCTCTCTCACTGGGTGAGAACGTTAAAACTTCTGAACCACGAAGGTCTCAACGTACACGTAAGAGCCCCACCTATTTAAAAGAATACATTAGATAGGTTGGGGTTTGGTATGGACTGAACCTAGTGGGGAGGGGTGTTATGTATGTAGGTTTAAATGTTATTGGTTTATTTGAACTATTCTTGTAAAATGTCAAATGGTATTGGTTTAAATAGTGCGGGAAGAAACCCTGCACTCCCATTGGCTGGCAACTACGGCTGCTGGCTATAAGAAGCAGCCGTAGCCCAGCCAAGTTGGGTCCATTCGAGCTGTAGTCACTTAATAAACTCTTCACTGAAGCTCTTCGCGTCTGACTCTTCATGCAAACTTAACAGACCCCCTCCCCAAATAGAGAAAGAAACCATGAGGCAAGAAAAAATTCAAACACAATACAAATAAGTAAATCACAACAGTAGCTGTTGCTTGTTGAAGCTGAATAGGGAAAATTATCCCATCAATAAACAAAGGATTAAATTTCACCAAGGACAGAATTAAGCTTCACCAAAAAACAATTTTAGACCAAAACTCAGAAAAGGTGTTAGGTATATGCACACAAAATAGTTGGGTTGGCAATATATAAACCACAAAATGTATGTTTGTAGCTTTAAGAAAAAACACTGCATTGATTTATACTATACTCCGATTGGTTGAGTATGTTGCAAGTTGCCATAAGAGGGAGCTGGAGATCATGGTTTAATCTCTCTCTGACATTCTGTTGCTATCTAAGGTTCTCTTTTGTATCTATATTTTGATATTTCTGTATACTGTAAATGACTTAAAACCGGTTAGAAGACTTTTTGATTGGATATTATTTGAACTGTTAAACTTATATGACCTGGACTGTTTATTGGACTGTGCTATTTCTTAGAGTAAACTTTAACCCAATTTAGTGTATCTGAGCGTGGCTGCATAATTATTCATAACTGTTCTCATAACGTTTCCGTGTGCATATCCTTGTTAATCAAGGGTTACTCTGTACATGTCATAAGATAAACTCACATTTGAATGTCAATCCTTCTAATTAGCCAAGAAGCCTTGCTGAATGTCACTCATCTTGGTTCCCTGTCACTAAAAGCTTTGCTTCATTATTCAATGATTTCTTCAAAGTGCTGATTGTCCAGGGAAGTATTTCCTCCCAACAGTTAGTGTAAAAATCTTAAAACAACTCTTCCCCTTTAAGAAAGCCAAGCTTCACAAGCTCTGGAGACAGCAAATCTAGGCTGTCTGCCAAGAATGTAATAAGGGTGGAAAAAAACAAATGGATTCTCCTAACTGCTTATAAAGTTAACAAGGGGTTCTATAGAACTGGATAGAACTGGTAGAATCCCACCCCTACTCTCCAGCCATCTCCACGCCTGCCTTCCAACCAGACTCCTCCTTCAGGTGCCAGCAGCAAATTGCGTTCCACTCCATCCCACCATCCATCCATCCAATCCATCCGATTCAACAATTGTTGCTTTCTGTTATCATCTTTAAGTTGATTTAAAGCCATTGTTATTTTATCAAACTTTTAAAATAAAGCTTCAGACAAGACTTGCAAGTTTAAAGAATTTGTATTCTTTAAATCACATCAAATTAGCTTACTCTAAGATCGTATTAATTGCCATATTAATGACAATATAGAAAAACTCATGACCAATGGCAAAGTGCTATCCATCATCTTCAGGTTTCTTAGGAGAGATTTAAACAGATTCAAAATTATTTGAGTATCATTTTCAAGACAGTTTTTATCCACTTAGTCATCACACCATCCCTCAGCTCTCTAATCACATCAAAAAATCGTATGTTTCACTTATAAAGCTAATGGCAGTATTTGTATCCTGATTAAGCCTATTTGGAGATTAGACAATTGTAGAAGAAAGATTTAATGTGGAATAAGAAACCAAGTTTTCTCCTCTACAAATTCCTGGATGTTCTCATTCTAGTTTAATCCCTTTCTGGAGAAGAATGAATTTTGGAATTTTTCCCACATGAAACTCTACTTGGACCAAAATGGAGAGATAACAGCAGATCTGGAGATCTGGGGCTATTTGGTTCTCCCAAGGAGGATCTCAGGTCAGAGACTCTGGCATATTTTAAAAGGCAGAGACTTTCTATCAAACAAAATGTTCTTTCACAACTAAAGTTGCTCAATAAGGTGGGAGAAATTTTGGTGTCTTTTCTCTGTTTTCCAAAGCCTGGGGTCCCATTTCCAGTGGGCCAAGCCGAGAGTCTCCAGGGTGCTTGGCCTTCCATGCTAGTTGGTGTCTTCTAATGGAAGTTCTTCAAGAGACAGAACTTCAGTGGAGTGGCTTTGCAATGAAATCTTTCAAGATCTTACTGGTCAGAGGTTTCTTTCTTCATCACAGTTTAATTTCATATTAAAAAATCTAATGGAATGAAAGTTTCCTAAATCCTTTACAATAAACTTTATTCTCAGTTTTAAAATGAATATATCATCATACTTAAATCTTGTTTTCAATTCCATTGCTGTAGACTTTATTATTATTAAATAGAAAGTACTTTACTGTAATGTTAAATTCCAAAAGCAGAAGGAAGGAACTAAATGAAGGATCTGCCAGTTGTTCTACCTCCTACACCTGTTTATAGTAGTCAGAGATTTCTTATTTACCTCAGTGAAGACCAGAGGCTACTGGGCTAATGTCCATTTCTCCCTCCATTTTCCATAGATGGAGAGACCTAACACATTTTCTTTTCCATTCCTATTTTTTTCTCTCCTTAGTCCCTGCCTCAGTCCAGATGTGTGGAAAGTTGTCCTCCTGGATTTGTCAAGAGGGCTAGAGAAGGAGAGCCAGTTTGCTGCTACGACTGCATTCCTTGTCCGAGGGACCTTCTCCACTCAGGAAGGTAGGTGACACCAGAGGAAAGGAAGGCCTGGTAGAAATGGATCCATCCAGAACATTTTCATGAAAGTTAAAGTTAAAGGAAAGATTGAAGCTCACCTGGTGTTTTTTTAACTTTTAACCTGAACAATTTCTCATCTAAAAGGAAGTAAATCAAAAAGGCTTTGAAGGAGGAGCTTGGAAGAGATGGGAGGAGCAGGTGGCAGACAGGGCAAACATTACTAACAGCAGAGGAAAGATCTCTTCTGCTTTTTAGTCCGGATAGATGCTGCTAAGTTCACCTTTCTAGGAACACCTGAGTTCTTTGGAACTTGTTGAATTGTTTCAAGTCCACCTTCTAAAAGACCTTGCAATTCCCTGTTTATTGGCCTCCCCTTGAGGATCCCTGAGAAGGTGCCCCTGGTCCATAATGTGGTGCTGTGGATACTTATGGGGAACTCATTACACAAATAGTCTTCCCAGTCATGGAGATGAATCAATCAATCAGAATAGAGCTGGAATGGACCTTGGAGGTCTTCTAGTCCAGCCCCTGATCAAGCAGAAGAAACTATACCATTTTCAGGCAAGTAATTGTTCTCACTGATAGGAAGTTTCTTCTTATTTCCAGATTGCTTCCAGGTGTTACAGGATACTGTAGGTATCCTCCAACTCCAGTATATTAACTGCCATGTGGCAGGACTCAGGATGTTTGCCTAAAAAGATTATATGATTCATTGTTAACCTCTAATAACATAGGTTCCTATGAAGATTATCCACATTACACTGGAAAGAATTACCATCCTAGAACTTCCCTCAACTTGTATACCTAGCTACATTATTTTTAAAAAATTATATCCTTCTTATGCTCTTTTTAATGAAATTGTTAAGAAATACTTTTGGAAAATGCCCAAGGTATCAGCTGTTATCCAAAGAAGGTATTTCTTGTAAGATAAAAGCAAAATGTTAAAGTAATATTGTTTTTCACTTTCTCAGATGCAGAAAAATGCACCAAGTGTCCAGATGATAAATATCCAAATAAGAACAGAGTCCAATGTATTCCCAAAGTTATAACCTTCCTGTCTTATGAAGAACTTCTGAGCATCATCCTGGTCTCTTTTGCCCTGCTCTTCTTCCTAACCACGGGCCTTGTTTTAATCATCTTCATTAAATACCGAGAAACTCCCTTGTCAAAGCCAACAATCGGGAGCTCTCCAACATCCTCCTGGTCTCCCTTCTGCTTTGCTTCTTGTCTTCTTCTCTCTTCATTGGTCAACCAAGGAAAGCCACCTGCCTTCTCCGACAAATGTTCTTCAGCCTCATCTTCTCTGTCACTGTTTCTTCTCTCTTGGCCAAAACCATCATGGTGGTGCTGGCTTTTCTGGCCACAAAACCAGGAAACCGAGTGAAGAGATGGTTGGGGAAGAGCTTGGCCAACTCCATCATCCTGTCTTCTTCTGCTGTCCAAATTCTCATCTGCTCCATCTGGCTGGGAGTTTCTCCCCCCTTCCCTGACTCTGACCTCCACTCCCAGCCTGGACAGATGATCCTGCAATGAAGGGGCCGTTGTCATGTTCTATGTCACCCTCAGCTACATGGGCTTCCTGGCTGCCATCTGCTTAACGGTGGCTTTCCTGGCCAGGAATCTGCCCGGGCCTTCAATGAAACCAAGCTAATCACCTTCAGCATGCTGGTCTTCTGCAGTGTGTGGGTGACTTTGTGCCCACCTACCTGAGCACCAAAGGGAAATACATGGTGGCTGTGCAAGTCTTCTCCATCCTGGCCTCCAGTGCTGGTCTGCTGGTCTGCATCTTCATCCCGAAGTGCTACATTATCCTTCTGAAGCCAGACCTCAACACAAAGGAGCAGCTTACGACCAGAAGAAATGTAGAGAAGTGAGACAGAGGAATTTCAGCTCCAAACTGTTTTCCATACATGAATGGAGCCATGATTTTTATTCAAATAAAGAAAGAGTGTCTGGAAGAATGTGAGGAAACCAATTTCTTGGAGGAATGAGAATGTGTTACCAAGATAGAAATAAAGAGTTAGTGCACGTGCAACCTTTTATTTAGACAATATCTCTTTCCTGAGGATGGTAATGGTGGGTGGGCATGAAGGTAACTTGAGGTGTGCTAATTATGAATATCCTCAGTTATATCATCTATTAGATATTCATATTGATGGTTATCATTTTGTTGTCCTTTCCCCAAATGTATAACTGTGTGTGTCTCCTTTTGTCTTTGGGAATCTGTCCTGCCATTTTCTAGAGGAAAATTCCTGCAGCGGACACTAAATGAATAATTCCACCAGTGAGCTTTGATTATTGGGGTTTTGGGTCCTGCATTTGATTCCACAGAAAGTGGTGTCGGGAGTGGGATTCACAATCTTCCATCTGCCACCAGGAACAACAGCTAGGGCACCCCATAGGGTGAGGGTTGTGAGGTTGATCCTATGTTCCTTCCTGATGCCCCATAAAGGCTCTGTTTAGGACTGTGTGAGGCCACAACCTGTGTCTTGAGGTCTATTGTCGTGGGGAGCTTTGTTGAGTCTATGTGGTGCCTTCTATCCCAATTCTCAGCCATCCTGATCCTGCTGCGACCTCAGCCAAGTGATGGCTGGAGGGGCCCAAGAACTGGGAGGAGGGGAATTTGGCTTTGGAGGGGCAAGTGTGTCCTTCCTGGATTGAAGAATGGAGACTGGCTGGAAGCTCTGTCCAAACTCCCTTTTTCCTTTGTCTGAAGGGAGGAATTGATCCCAGCCAGGGAGGGAAGTGGATGATGGGGCTAAGGCTGACTCTGATTGGGGAAAGGAATCTTTCCCCAAGAGACAGAGAAACCTGCTGTGGCCCAGGGCTGGGAGTGGGTCCGATGCCCCCAAAGGGGCCCCCACAGGCTGAGAAAGAAAGGGAGGGTGTGAAATTGGAGGGGATCCTGGAAATACTTTTCCTCCCAGGCGGGAAGAGAAACAGCCCCAGATGTGAATCCAAGGACCACAGGAACCAGCACAGGGAAGGAATAGGGAGGCGGCCAGGAACAGCCTCCAATTCCAGAGACAAACAGAGATCAGAGAGATCATGATCTGAAGGGGAAAGGAGAGAATCTCTAGGAGAAAAGCAAGTGGCAGATTTGTCCACTCTGGGGGTCTTGCAGGGGATTCACAGGGGCTCCAGCTGGCTTTGGAAACCCCGGTGGGAACTCCATGTCCGGCCGAATATCTGAAGCCTGGACAGAATCAAACTCAGTGGTCATCTTGTGCTGAGGGAGGTGGACAGATACCCTGGAGGTCTTTTGGGAGAGGAGAGGGGTTGTGGGGGCTCCTCTTGGCTTGAGATGGCTGGAGTCCATCTGGGTGCCAATGGAGACATTCAAAGTCCCTCTGCCCTCCAGCCCTTCCCTGGATCTGCTGGCCAGTCTGACTTCCACAGAGAGGAGGGTGGCCAGTCTTTTCTTAAATCTCCCAGGAATTAAAATGAGAATTTTACAAAAAATTTTTTAAATTAGAAGAGGAAAATTAGAAAGAAACCCCCCTTTTCCAGTCCATCTGACAGTGTCCAGAGGAGTCCTAAGGAGGCTTTCCCTGTCCTCGCCAGAGCAATGCGGAAAGTGAGGCACAGAATCCAGTGGGAACTGCGATTCCTAGGGAGATTGGATATGGCAGGAGATGGAGAAACAGAGGGCCATATTCTGGTTTGGGAGCACACCCCCACTATCTTTGAGCTGTGGTGCGCTCTGACCCTCTTGCTTCCACCCATTCCCCCAGGGATACAGGAGGTGGGGTCCCTGGGCCTTAAGTTGGTCTGTGTGAATGCCAGGTCCGTGGTAAAAAAAAGCTCCCCTCCTCTGTGAACTTAATAAGGAGGAGGCCAAGGACCTGGATTGCATCTCGGACACCTGGTTGGGACTGGGGGTCCCTCTGTGTGATTTATGTCCCCCAGGTTTCCGGGTGCTTCACCAGCCATGAGCCCAGGATAGGGGCGGTGGGGTGGCCGTAGTTATTAGGGAGACCTTACTTTCAAGGGAGGTCACTGTCCCACAGATGGGCGGGTGTGAGTGTCTCCTCCTGAGATTGGGTCCTGGTGGTCAGTTGGGCCTGTAGCTCACATACCTCTCCCCCAGCTACATGGCAACAGCCCTGCCTGAACTACTTGATGTTCTCTCGGGAGTGGTGGTGGAATTCTCCAGACTTTAAGTGCTGGGGTATTTCAACCTGCCCCCCCGGGTGAGGTGTAGGGTATGGGTCGAGAGTTCATGGCTTCCATGGTGGCTATGGACCTGACCCAGATAATACAGGGCCCCACTCATGAGGGGGGAACACACTCAACCTGGTTTTTATCTTGGGGTCGTGGTGTAATGATCTTGGTGGGGACTCACCAATTATCCAGCCCCTACCATGGACTGATCATTATCTCCTACAGTTGGTCTTTCAACAGGCCTCCTCACACTGCTGGGATGAACCGGTTAGATGGTTCTGCCCCAGATGCCTAATGGACCCTGAGGGGTTTCAGTTGGCTATGGGGTTATTTCCCACTTCCCTTGCCCACAGCTCTGCCAAGGCCTTGGTGGCCACCTGGCAACCAGTGGCCTCGGAAGCTCTCGACCGGGTTGTCCCCTTGTGACCCCTAACCTGTCGCAGATCCCGGTTGGCTCCTTGGTTTTCTGAGGAGCTCCGGGAGATGAAGTGCTGAAGGAGGGGTCTGGAGAGCAGGTGGAGGTCGATCCAATCCGAATCTGACCATGCCCAGCTAAGAGTCTATATTAGGACTTATCTGATGGTGATGGCAGCGGGGAGGTGTGCTTACTTCTCCAGTCTCATTGCATCCGAGATGATCGCCTGGCCACCTTGTTTAGGGTCACTGCTCCCTCCTACATCAGGAGGTGAGGGAGCACTCTTGGGGTAGGGCTGAGGAATTTAGTCAGCATCTGCTGGATAGGGTCGCTCAGATTCAGGCCGACTTGAACTCAGACTGGCAGGGGTCGGAGGAAGGAGACGATGAGTCTGGCTAATATCATTTGGGATCAGTTTGAGCCTGTGTCCCTGGATGAAGAGGACAGGATCATGCGGAGGCTGAGTTCCGCCACGTGTTTACTGGACCCGTGTCTCTCGTGGTTGGTTTATGCCTCCAGGGAGGTTACACGTGGCTGGCTCCAGGCAGTAGTCAATGCTTCACTAAGGGAGGGTTCTTTTCCCACCGCCTTGAAAGAGGCGGTGGTGAAACCCCTCCTTAAGAAGCCTGCCTTGGACCCAGCCATTTTGAACAACTTCTGTCCTGTCTCCAACCTTCGCTTTGTTGCAAAGTTGTTCAGAGCGTGGTGGTTCAGAAGCTTCGGGATTCCTGGAGGAAGCCGTTTATCTAGAGTTGTACCAATCGGGCTTCCGGCTCGGGTACAGCACATAGATGGCATTGGTCGCGCTGGTGGATGATCTCTGGAGGGCTCGGGATGGGGGATTTTCCTCTGTCCTAGTCCTATTAGATCTCGCAGCGGCTTTTGATACCATCGACCATGGTATCCTATTGTGCTCGAGGGGTTGGGGTGGGAGGCACCATTTTACGATGGTTCTCTTCCTGCATCTCGGGTCACTCTGTCGGTGTTGGCAGGGGGTCAGAGGTCGAGCCCAAGGCCCTCGCTTGTGGGCTGCCTCAGGGGTCATTCCTCTCACCCCTTCTGTTCAATATCTATATGAAGCGCTGGGCGAGATCATCCGTGGTTTGGGGTGAGGTATCATCAATATGCAGATGATACCCAGCTCTTCATCTCCACTCCGAACCACATCAGTGATACCGTCTCCGTGATGTCCTGTTGTCTGGATGCGGTGCGGGTCTGGATGGGGAGGAACAGGCTTTGAATCAACCCGGCCAAGACTGAGTGGCTGTGTGTACCGGCATCTCAGAGTATCCAGGATATTCCATCTTTGGGCATAGGGGGAGGTGTTGCCCCTGTGGATAGGGCTGCAACTTGGGTGTCCTCCTGGATACACAGCTCAGTTTGAGGAGCAGGTGGGAGCTGTGACCAAGGGGGCATTCGCCCAGGTTCACCTGGTGCGGCAGTTGTGCCCTTATCTGGACCGAGACGCCCTATGCACGGTCACCCATGCACTTGTCACTTCCCAAATCGACTACTGCAATGCTCTCTACATGGGACTGCCCTGCAGACCACTTGGAGGTTACAGCTGGTACAGAATGTAGCTGTGTGGGTTGTGATGGGAGCAACCCGATACTCCCATGTTACACTCCTCCTGCTGCATTGGTTGCCGGTTGCCCTCTGGGTGAGATACAAGGTATCTTGTATCTTTGTATTAACATACAAAGTCCTCCATGGCTTGGGTCCAGGGTACTTGTGGGAGCGTCTCCTGCCAGCATCGCATTCTGATCACCCTGTGTGCTCCAACAGAGTGGGCCTCTAAACTTATAGTGCTTATAAGCGATATACAACCTCTTTGGTCACAGTCATTAAGTGAGTCTGGCTTCTAAGGTGGTCCTAAAACAGTGACCCATGAGAAGTTCAGCTGGGGATCTATTTGTGGTGGCATAGGGGGTTGTGTGCTGGGTCAGAAGGTACCTAGAGAGTCTCGAGTGACACTCTGTAGGCCCCAGCCTCCTCAGGGTATCTTTGGCTGACACATTGGGTTTTGCGCATGCCCCGGTAATGGCGGCCCATGTTGTGTGAGCACCATGGGGAGGGTGGTTTCTTCGGCCATTAGGAGGGCTAGGGGGCTTCGTCCTGCACCTGGACCCCCGATTCCCTTACCTGAATCAAGGGATTGGGGTGTCTAGTGGTGGCTTGCTGTGCCCGGACCACTTGGAACTGAGGTGGTTCTGCCGCTTCGGTCGGTTCTGGGTGAAGCGGCAAGCAGAGGAAATGGCTGAGGTGGTGCTGGCAGGGGCTGCGGTGGTGGTGGCTGCGGTGGCGGCGGCCAGCGGCCTTGTAGCGGCAGCGATGGTGGCCTTCGGGATGGCGGCAGTGGCGACCTACACAGCGGTGGCGGCAGCGACCTCCATGGCGGTGGCGGCGCTGGCAGTGGCCCCATGATGGTAGTGACAGCAGCAGCGGCTCCCAAGGCGGAATGGTTTGGAGGAGCGAAGGTGGAGTGGTTGGAGTGGTGAAGGCGGCGGTGGCAGCGTTGTGTTTCCCGACCCCAGACTTTTTGGTTGGGGGTTTAGGGAAACCAAGGCCGGATGGAGCCAGTTGGAGCACTGGGCTGCCTCAATGGATGGCCGGGATGAGGTGGCCTGGATGAATGGTATGGCTGGCGGCAAAGATTATGGCGGCACCCCTGGTCCGGCAGAAGTATTACAACTGGTGCGGGTCATGGTCCTGACCCTAGGTTTTACCTTAGAGGTTGGGGTGACCAGTGTGGGCGGCGCTGGGATGGCCATTGAGTCACTGGCGGGGCTAGGAGAAAGACCTGGATGCCAGTTTGGAAGGCCCAAACAAGACAATGTGGGAGGGCCATGCCGGATGGCCGCTATGGCCTCCTCACCCGCCGGAGATTTGTGCTGCGGGAGAACCGGCCGGGCCGTGGTTGGCCCTGGCCTTGGGATGCTGCTGGCTGACCTCCAGTGGCTAGACTATTCTTCCCAATATCAGGCTCTCTTCGGACGGTTGGTTACTGTCGGGACCTCTTAATTTTGGTTATAGATTGTATTTCCATCTTCACTCCGCTGCCTGTAATTTATCACCTGTAATATGTTACCTTTTTTGTCATCTGCTTTGGATTTGCCAGCATGAATCCCTACCTGCTGTTGGAACAATCATTTTTAGCATGGACGATGACAGGGGCTTTTTATTCTTGGTCCCCTGTCCCCTGTTTCCCTCCTTGTTTTTGGGGTGAGTTGACCCCATTGTGGTGAGAGGACAATGGGGCTGCCGGCCTGCTGTGGTGGGAGGACAGCTGTGTCTGGCCTATCAAACTTTTCGTTCCAGCTTTGACTTGGCCACCATGGTGAGAGGATGGTGGCTGGATGATATGTGATTCTGTCCTCCCTGGATTGGCGGTGAGAGAGCTGTCCAGGGAATGGCTATATCCTGGAGTGGACACCCAAATACGCATTATATCTTCTTGGCCAAGTGGTACATTTTCCACCCCCCTGTGGACAGTTTAGACTGTGACAGTTTAGACCTTTATGATCATACGATCTTACACATCGATAGAATTGCGGGCCCTCAGGGCTGTCCCCCTGTCCTGGAGATGGCCTGCTAGTCTGCCAAAAGCCTACCTTGATGACGGATCCTGGGATCGAGAGGTGGCACAGCAAAACCAAGGGGCCAAATTTTAAGAGGATGTATAAGGGGAATCTTTTAAACATTTTAATCAGATTATTATTATTATTATTATTATTATTATTATTATTATTATTTATTTATTTATTTAGACTATGCCACCCTTCTCGAAGGACTCAGGGTGGCGAACATACAAAAAGAACATATACAATAAAAATAATTAAATAAAAACAAGTCCAAATTACAAAAAACAGCTAAAAATGATAAAATTACGGAATAAACAAACTATTAAAACTACCCGCCCCATGGTCAATCCAGGCCGGCCTGCTGAAACAGCCAGGTCTTCAGGTCTCAACGAAAGGAGCAGAGATCAGGGGCCAAACGCAGATCCGCAGGAAGCTGATTCCATAGGGCGGGCGCTCCCACAGAAAAGGCCCTAGCTGGCTTCCGGGTTGAGCCTTCTCGAGAACGGGCGGCGGTTTGTGATCGTCCACGACCGCAGCCTGGCTCTTGCATCGGAGAGCCCCAATCCTGCAAGGTTCGGGGCTGAAGCTGCCTCGTGAGGGCGGTGGAGAAAGGAAATCTGCCAGCCAGAGTGAGGGAGCGCATCTCCCCTTTGGGTCTGGTCTTTTCCCTCGAAGCGTCAAGAAGTGGTGGTCAAAAATGGCCACCTCAAGAGAAGGTCTCAACGGGATTAAGATTGGTGCAGGAGGAAAGAGAAGTCGACAGCAGAGGAACGGACAAAACAGTTTTTAAATTGTGCATCAAAAACAGATAAAAACATGCATATTGTCCTCCCAGTTGAATACAAAACAGCAACAATAGTTTCTTCCCTTTGCAAAATAGGCTCACAATTATAAACTACATCTATTTGCAATTATCTCACTTGTCATCTATCTGCTGAATATAAAAAACCTAGTTAACAGGCAATCCAACAATAAAAGTAAATTTCAAAACTTCAAAATTGTTTATTATCTGCTATTGTATTTAACTCACAAAAAATTTACGGGGGTTTCTCATCTACCACAGACCACCACAATCATTATCTCTGATCCATCCAGAATCTGTCCAGGGTTAAACATCTTTGTTTGATTCTTAATAATAATGCATTTCCTTAAAATTTTAACTAGGATCTTTCCCAACAATTGCTTTCCATTCCTCAAAGCCATAGAACCTCCTGTAAATTGAAACACGATGCCTCTTAAGACTTGTATTCCAGTTAAATGTGACAAGTCCATTCCCCATCTCCTCAATCTTCTGGAAAGAATCCATTTTATCTGTCATCCGTTCTGTCCACTGTGAGTCTTCAGGGTCCATGGCCTCTCCAGCCATCTCCCGCAGCCTGACTTCCAACCAGACTCGTCCTTCAGGGATGCCAGCAGCAAATTACATTCCACTCCACCCCACCATCCATCCATCCCATCCATCTGATTCAACAATTGTTGGTGGCTTCTGATGTCACTTTTAAGTTGATTTAAAGCCATTGTTATTTTATCAAACTTTTAAAATAAAGCTTCAGTTTAAAGAATTTATATTTTTTAAATCACATCAAATTAGCTTACTCTAAGATCATATTAATTGCCATATTAATGACAATATAGAAAATTGATGACCAATGGCAAATTGTTATCCATCACCTTCAGGTTTCATAGGAGAGATTTAAAAAGATTCAGAATGATTTGAGTATCATTTAAAAGACAGTTTCTATCCACTTAGTCATCACAACATCCCTCAGTTCTCTAATCACATCACAAAATCATTTGTTTCACTTACAATTAACAGATAATCAGAGTTGGAAGGGACCTTGTAGGTCATCTAGTCCAACCCCTCGCCCAAGCTATTGGCAGTCTTTTTTATTCATATTTATATGCCCTTCTCTGGAGACTCAGGGCTTACAATTTTAGGCGCAACCCAATGCGCTCAGCAATAGCCTTCATTCCATTGTATATGCCTGCTTATTACTAAGCGGCATTTTTACAAAGTCAGCTTATTGCCCCAACAATCTTGGGTCCTCAATTTACCTACGAGAGGATGGAAGGCTGAGTCAACCTTGAGCCTGGTGGGATTGAGCCTGCAGTAATTGCAGACAGCTGGAATTAAGTGCTAGGCATTTAACAGCCTGCACCACCAAGGCCCTATTTGTATCCTAATTAAGCATATTTGGAGATTAGACAATTGTAGAAGAAAGATTCAATGTGGGATAAGAAACCAAGTTTTCTCCTCTTCAAATTCCTGGATGTCCCCATTCTAGTTTAATCCGTTTTTGGAGAAGAATGAATTTAGGAATATTTCCAACGTGAAACTCTACTTGGACCGAAATGGAGAGATAACAGCAGATCTGGGGATGTGGGGCTACTTGGTCCTCCCAAGGAGGATTTCAGGAGAGAGACTGTGGCGTATTTTGAAAGACAGAAACTTTCTATCAAACAAGATGTTCTTTCACGGCTGAAGTTGCTCAATAAGGTGGGAGAAATTTTGGTGTCTTTTCTCTGTTTTCCAAAGCCTGGGGTCCCATTTCCAGTGGGCCAAGCCGAGAGTCTCCAGGGTGCTTGGCCTTCCATGCTAGTTGGTGTCTTCTAATGGAAGTTCTTCAAGAGACAGAACTTCAGTGGAGTGGCTTTGCAATGAAATCTTTCAAGATCTTACTGGTCAGAGGTTTCTTTCTTCATCACAGTTTAATTTCATATTAAAAAATCTAATGGAATGAAAGTTTCCTAAATCCTTTACAATAAACTTTATTCTCAGTTTTAAAATGAATATATCATCATACTTAAATCTTGTTTTCAATTCCATTGCTGTAGACTTTATTAAATAGAAAGTACTTTATTGTATTGTTAAATTCCAAAAGCAAAAGGGAGGAACTAAATGAAGGATCTGCCAGTTGTTCTACCTCCTGCATCTCTTTAAAGTAGTCAGAGATTTCTTATTTACCTCAGTGAAGACCAGAGGCTACTTGGCTAATGTCCATTTCTCCCTCCATTTTCCATGGATGGAGAGACCTAACATTTTCTTTTCCATTCCTATTTTTTTCTGCTCAGTCCCTGCCTCAGTCCAAATGTGTTGGAAGTTGTCATCCTGGATTTGTCAAGAGGGCTCGAGAAGGAGAGCCAGTTTGCTGCTACGACTGCGTTCCTTGTCCGGAGGGGACCTTCTCCACTCAGGAAGGTGCATGACACTGAGGAAAGGAAGGACTGGTGGAACTGGATCCATCCAGAACTTTTTCATGAAAGTTCAAGTTAAAAAACAGATTGAAGCTGTTTTTTTTAAATACTTTTTTAAATTTTGTCACAACAAAAACAAACATTCTTTCTGTTCCACAGTGTGTCAGTTGAGTACATATTTTTTGTGCACAATATATATTATCATACATATTTAACTTGCATATATTTATAATCATTCTTACTAATATTTTAAATCACATATGTTAGCTCATCTATTTATCAGTAACAATATATTATACTATACTTATATAATTCAATTCTTTACTCTTCTATCCAACCATTCATAAAATAAATTCCAAATTTTATAATAATCTTTTTCTTCTTGTTCTCTAATTGCCATTTTCAATCTACTCATTTCTGCACATTCAATCATTTTCTTAATTATTTCCTCTTCTGTCGTAATTTTTCCATTTCTCCAATTTTGTGCAAATACAATCCTAGCTGCTGTTAATATATTAATAATCAAATACATTAACTCTTTATTATAATCCTCAGGCAGAATTTCCAATAAAAATGTCTGGTTTTAAATCTATAGGTTGTTTTATCATCTTCTCCAGCTACATGTTTATTTTAGTCCAATACTTTTTAGTCTCTGTGCATGTCCACCACAGTTATTTTCATACATGGTTATTTATTTTATTTGTAATGTGGATAATCTTCATAGGAACCTATGTTATTAGAGGTTAACAATGAATCATATAGGCAAACATCCTTAGTCTTGCCACATGGTAGTTAATATACTGGACTTGGAGGATACCTACAGTATCCTGGAACATCTGGAAGCAATCTGGAATTAAGGAGAATCTTCCTATCAGTGAGAACAATTAACCAGTGGAACATAAGTTGCCTTCAGAGGTTTGGGGTTCTTCAACATTGGAGGTTTTTAAGAAGAGACCAGACAGTCACTTGCCTGAAATGATATAGTTTCTTCTGCTTGATCAGGGGCTGGACTAGAAGACCTCCAAGGTCCCTTCCAGCTCTATTCTGATTGATTGATTCATCTACATGATTGGCAGAATATTTGTGTAATGAGTTCCCCCCATAACTATCCACAGCACCATATTATGGACCAGGGACACCTTCTCAGGGATCCTCAAGGGGAGGCCAATAAACAGGGAATTGCAAGGTCTTTCAGAAGGTGGACCTAAAACAATTCAACCAGTTCCAAAGAACTCAGGTGTTCCTAGAAAGGTGAATTTAGCAGCACTTATCTGAACTAAAAGCAGAAGAGATATTTCCTCTGCTGTTAGTAAAGTTTGCCCAGTCATGTAGATGAATCAATCAATCAGAATAGAGCAGGAAGAGACCTTGGAGGTCTTCTAGTCCAGCCCTGATCAAGCAGAAGAAACTAGACCATTTTCAGGCAAGTAATTGTTCTCACTGATAGGAAGATTCTCCTTAATTCCAGATTGCTTCCAGATGTTACAGGATACTGTAGGTATCCTCCAAGTCCAGTATATTAACTGCCATGTTGCAAGACTCAGGATATTTGCCTAAAAAGATTATATGATTCATTGTTAACCTCTAATAACGTAGGTTCCTATGAAGATTATCCACATTACACTGGAAATAATTACCATCCTAGAACTTCCCTCAATTTCATAAACCTAGCTACATTATTTTTTAAAAAATTATATCCTTCTCATGCTCTTTTTAATGAAATTGTTAAGAAATAATTTTGGAAAACATATCAGCTGTTATCCAAGGAAGGTATTTCTTGTAAGGTAAAGGCACAAAATATTAGTAATTTTTATATTAGTAAGTTTTAGTAATTTATAGACTTGCATTTGTTTAATATTTTTTTACTGTAAATGTATTCTTTTTATATGTTCGCCACCCTGAGTCCTTAGGGAGAAGGGCAGCATACAAGTCTAAATAATAAATAAATAAATTAATTAAAGTAATATTGAGTTTTCTTTCTCAGATACAGAAATATGCACCAAGTGTCCAGATGAGAAATATCCAAATAAGAACAGAGTCCAATGTATCCCCAAAGTTATAACCTTCCTGTCTTATGAGGAACTTCTGGGCATCATCCTGGTCTCTTTTGCCTTGCTCTTCTTCCTAATCACAGGCCTTGTTTTAATCATCTTCATTAAATACCGAGAAACTCCCCTTGTCAAAGCCAACAACGGGACCTCTCCTACATCCTTCTGGTATCCCTTCTGCTTTGCTTCTTGTCTTCTTCTCTCTTCATTGGTCAACCAAGGACAGCCACCTGCCTTCTCCGACAGATGGTCTTCAGCCTCATCTTCTCTGTCGCTGTTTCTTCTCTCTTGGCCAAAACCATCATGGTGGTGCTGGCTTTCCTGGCCACAAAACCAGGAAACCAGTGAACAGATGGTTGGGGAAAGCTTGGCCAACTCCATCATCCTTTCTTGTTCTGCTGTCCAAATTATCATCTGCTCCATCTGGCTGGGAGTTTCTCCCCATTCCCTGACTCTGACCTCCACTCCCAGCCTGGAGAGACCATCCTGCAATGCAACGAAGGGGCAGTTGCCATGTTCTCATCACCCTTAGCTACATGGGCTTCCTGGCTGCCATCTGCTTCACGGTGGCTTTCCTGGCCAGGAATCTGCCTGGGGCCTTCAACGAAGCCAAGCTGATCACCTTCAGCATGCTGGTCTTCTGCAGTGTCTGGGTGACTTTGTGCCCACCTACCTGAGCACCAAAGGGAAATTCATGGTGGCTGTGCAGGTCTTCTCCATCCTGGCCTCCAGTGCTGGTCTGCTGGGCTGCATCTTCATCCCCAAGTGCTACATTATCCTTCTGAGGCCAGAGCTGAACACAAAGGAGCATCTCACTGCCAGAACAAATGTAAAACATAAACACATCACACCATGATATTTAAAAATTGTAAAATTTCCTTTTATTTGAAAGAATAGATTAATTATTTCCACTTAGATAATATGCAGGATCAAAGAATAATATATGTATATGTTTTCAAAAGAAATGGTTGAATGACTGGTGGAATTCTTGTATTTTCCTATTCATCCCAATAAATCTAGCTAAAGAGAACCTGTGCGTCTCTGTGTCAGCTGAAGGAAGGAGGAGAATGGAATATAGGGAAGGGGAAGGAAACATAACAGAATAAAACAAAAGCAGGGAAGGGGAAGGAAAAAAGGAGAACAGGAGGAGGAATGGAAGAAGAAGAAGAAGAAGAG